>JAAAKL020008716.1:0-15683 GCA_010016065.2 Carybdea cf. marsupialis auct. non (Linnaeus, 1758)
TAGGGTATTAAATATGTCAAATGCCAGCATACATGAGTGCTTTTTATCATACTCATCTGAGTCCTTGTAGTTTATCTCACAGTAGCATTAAGTTGCACTCCCATGTAAGGTACAGGATCCTTACAGGTATGGCACTGTACTCATATGGTGAAGACTCGCGAAGTACAGGGCTCACATTGGAAAGTATTTTATTATCGTATCAAATATGTTTTTTCCTTGAATTCCAGTAAGTTTATCTATTGCATTATAGAAATATTATGTATCTCCCCCTGTTTTTAGACAGTTTGCCTTGGATGCAGTTGGGTGATTCGCTATTCTTGCATAGTACGTTTTGTAGATAAAATACCTGAGATATGGAAATACGAATAATTTTGCATTGAAAGAAGCTGAATTTCAGAAGCTTTATTTTTTGCAGTTTTATTAGTTGGAAGTCAAGACTGAAGTCAGAATGCACCGCGTTGATTCGCATCTCGCCAAATCTTTCTCAGTAAACGCGCAAACACGATCATCGCAAATTGGGCTCAACTGGTACCATAACAGTACCGATCGAGAGGGCTGTTTGGGAAATTTGAAGGAGAGAAAATGTTAATACATTTTCAAATGTTTCAGAAACACTATTCATTCCCTGTAGATCCAGGGGAGTCGCTTCGAAAATTTGCATCGTAAGGGGGGATTACTCTCAGAGGTTAACAAACGCTCGGCTATCGTTTGACTTTGTTTTAGAGCAGACTTCCCCTTAAATCCCACCAAACCTGACCAAACTCGGTTTTTAAGTCCTGTGAAGTCGCGTTCATCCCCTGATCTTTGTGGAGATTGGATCCAACAGTGTGTTTATTTATTGCATAAATCATAAGCTGTTTTAGGCGTATGTGGTCAATCGCATCATGATTATTTTCATTTGTCAGCAATCTGCAAACCCATTACACATATCCCGATCTTAACAAGGAGACTTTTAAAGACGGTTTATTTATCTGATCAGCTCAATTCAGTATGGATACAAATGTATCAAGCGCTTATGAATTACTGTGTGATGGCCACAAACTAAACAGAGACAAGGGTTTCGATGAACTTCACCTTGCTCTCACAAATTTGGATGAAGCCGATCAACAGAGCAATGTACCAGTTTTAGAGCAGAAAATTTTTGAAAGTTTGTCGAAGACCGAGGATATCAGCTGGGAGAAAAAGTATGGAAGTTTTGAAGCAGGCAAAATACTTTTAACTCGTGGAGTAAATACGAAAGATTTTAGTGGTGCCATGGTTGAGCATGCTACAAACCATATATCACATGATGAGTTTCGTGTTCGTATTGCAGCGGGAGAGATGCTGGGTTCCTTGTGTCGATATGATAGCCCAGATATTTATAAAATAGTGGAACCAAAACTGGTAAATAGCATAAAATCCAACCTTGTCCGCAGTCAATTGAAGGCTGATATTGGACAGGGGGAATTTTGTGCAATATCTAACGGTGATGAAGCAGACTTGCAGACAAAAGTTCAGATTGCTAAGGACGCTGCTGCCATTTTCCATGATACTGCAGGGTGGCGATGCCTTGAAACAAGTATGAAGGGACTGCAAGCAGTTATAGAGGGATGCAGCAATAATTTCATGAAGTTTTTAAATCAGGGATTATTGGATCTTATTTTTGAAACATTGGAGCACACGAACAGGTTCGTTCGGGAAACTGGATATTATTTGTGTGCAGCGTTAGTTAGGTTCGGTATCACATCGTCAGACCACTTGTATCATGAGGCAGATGTGTCGAAGGTGACTGGAATAGAGAACTTAGGAAAGCAGCTTGCAGCTCATCTACGCAAAGGATTGTCAGACAACTGGAGTCAAGTGCGGATGGCAGCATCAGTGGCTACTCGGCATTTCTTTTTGGATATCGATGAGGACGGTAAGATGGCCTATTACAAGATATTGCTTCCACCTTTATGTCTAAATAGATACTACTTAGCCGAGGGAGTACGTATCTATAACCAAGAAACATGGAAAAATGTAACACAGGAAAACGGAAAGACATTAGTTGAAAAATATATTAAGGAAATCGTTGATTTTTATGTTGATCAAACCAAGTCTGATAATCATGCAGTACGTGAGGCTGCCTGTCATTGTATGGAAGAATTATCTGCAAAGGTGGAGAAAACTGTAGTAGAACCGTACGTTCTCCAAATATTGGATGCCTTATTAGTGTGCTTTAGAGACCAAAGTTGGCCTGTGAGGGACACTGCCTGCGTTGCGTGTGGTAACTTCATGATTGCATTCCCAACTCAGTCCAAGGAGTATTTGGACCAGCTCTTCCCATTATACTTTGATAACCTTGCAGATCCAATTCCTTCCGTACGACAAGGGGGAGCAGTTGCATTGGCCAATGTATACAGGGCTTATCAGGATGATGTTGCGCCAAAGATATGGAGTAAAATCAAGGATGGTTTAGCTGGTGTTGCCAACCAGAAAAATAGTGCTGAGAGGTATGAGGGCTATATGAAGGGTCCTGGGACTTATAGCGTAGTGAAACAGCTGATTGATAATGACCCTAATCTCCATAGCAACCAGCAGATGTATTCATGTGGTTCACTGGCACCTAAGATGAAACGTGGTGGATGTTCAGACTGTGAAGTGCATCGCCCCACAGAGCCTTGGGAAGTCACAGATGGTTGTTTTTACCTTATTGGCGAACTTGCATCTATACCACAAGCAAGGTCAGATTTACTTAAATGCCTACCAGCAATGGTAAAAGCTTCCATGCATTCCCATTACCACCAGCATGTTTACTTGTTAGAGACATTTTGTAGAATTGTTGTGCAACTTGAAAGAGGCCTTGGAAAACAGAAATTTAAGTCTATTTTTGAACTTGTCATTGATCCATTATTTTCAGCATTGAAGAGTGACAACCAGCTTAGTAAGGCAGCTGCTCAAGACTGCTTTAATGTCCTCAATTCCGTGATGGGGCCTCAGATTATACGTGGCAGGATAGAGGCATATGATCCAATATACTTACATATATTGGACAGAGAGATGACACTGTTAAATTAACAATGTGCTTTATGGGATACAAAGAAAGTTTGATGTGTAATCAAAATTTTGATCTTGCTTGTTAGAGTTTGATATTTTATGATGAACAAAAGGGGTCATTGACATAGTTTACGTACATGAATTTGAGATTTTTACACCTGCCCTATATACAAAGGTGCCTCTTCTTCAACCTCGAGAGCCCTCTCCTGTATACATACCTTTTATTTACACTCCCTGTCAAGATGATAGAAGCTTGCATGATCACCAACAGCTTTATTTTTTCCTCTGCTGATAGTTAAACCAGTTGATACCACTACTTCAAGTGGATCTTGTTGACTTGATCTACCAACCACCACTATGGTAATATTTTTGGTAGATTTCAGGTTTATGCTACTGATGGATTTTGATGAATGTATTTAGGGTGAAGACTACAGCATCAAGGAAACTTTATTTTGTATTCATTCAAATAGAATGTGTTTGTTATATTACAGAGCATTGGTTTGCATTATGTAACATGTGCAAATGATGTGAATCTGAAATTTTGTTCATAAACTTCAAAAGATGATGATGATGATGATGATGATGATGATGATGTGGTTTTTACACAGTGCACTCTCCTTTGGAGGGGCTCAGGTGTGCCTATGTACATGGGACTTGCTGGAGTATAGAGCACTTAAAGACCAGGTGCCCCTCCTGACATCACCAATGGTCCTCCTGGGATTTGAATGCCAATGGTCTTGAACTGAAGGCCAGGAACTTATCCACTAGATCACAGCAGCTCTCGTCAAAGGATGTTTTTAATGTATTTAATGTGAGCACTTACTCAATTACATCTTCATAAAATTTTAAGGGCCTATTATAACAAATGAGTATTCATACAAGATGAAAGATCACCTGCTATTGTAGCATATTCTTTTTTAGCAGGCCCTCTCTCTCTCCATCATGCATGCATGCCATGTGAGTAGCCTCGTAAAGTTTTAAGTGTAAGTTGCCATTGATGATACTTCTCATTAAATCAAGTGGGAAACTAGTTGGGAGATGTCTATATGTGTAATGATGATGTATGCATATTATTCATGTACTGATAAGTTATTCATATTGTACAAAATTGAAATTGTTAAATACCAGTAGCAAACAGTATATGATTGTACGTCACAGGACATAAGCTTCCATGTGGAAACCTTTGTATAACTATTACTACTGTTCTATTGTTATATTCAACTATTCTATTATAAGACTGACAGCCAATATCAATTAATTTCCCCTTGCACAGTGTTATAGGGAATTTTACAGCAATGTCATGCTTGCAAGATGCTTCTGTTTAGTCAATTTCAATAGCCCAACCAGTATTGTTACAATCTTGGTAATGATAACAATGGTGCAAAGATTGTGTTATATCAGTACTAAAATTTATGTACTTTCTAACCTTCCTTTCCCCCTCAAATTGGAACTGTTATTGAAGTCTTAAATTGAATTTAAGACTGCATATGGTCAGTCAGTAATAGTGTTAGCCTCACATGAGATGATTTTTTTTCTTCAGCTTTGTGCAATAGCCTAAAGAAGATTTTCTGATGAGGGTGTGAGGTCAATCAGAAAGTTTAGAAATTTAATGTTTCTAGTGAATGTTTAAGCCTTTTTTGTAATCATCGCATCCAACCTGCAAAAGTTATAATTTTGAAAAAATAGGCACAAGAAAAATGAAGTAGTGGTTGGTACACAAGGAAAAAACAATGTCTCATCAATGTTGTAAGTGAAAGCGTGAACATTCTTATTCATGTGATTTTAGCACATCCAAATCAATTTTAGAGCCACCGTGGTCTAGTGGTTAAGGAATCGGACTGGCATGTCTGAGGTTGTGGGTTCGAATCCCGGCTAGCCTGATATAAAGACTATCAGTTAGGGAAGGCAACAGGAGACCACCCCTGTAAACGTGCTCTGTCCCCAGGATATTGCTCACTCTGGCTTGGCTATAGGCTACGCTCCAAATTGAGTATACCACAAAAAGAATACAATTTTCCTTTCCAAAAACAAGCAATATCTCTTTTTGCGGCCCTCTACTCTCTATTTTTTGAAAAATTTTGCCATACCCCTCTTTGTTACCTGCTCCATACATATGTATATATATACTTCACTTTTTATTTTACTACACTTTATATATATAATGTGTTGATTTTTGTAGCAGGAAATGAACTATTGCTCCTAATCTGTAGAATGCAATTAATCCAACTATCTTGTAGTCTAGTGTTCTACTGTATTCAGTTGTTCTGGATTTGTGTTACCTCAGTGTTACCACAGGGCAAACAACCATAATTTTAATATAGGCATTCTGCTGAAGCTGTGATTGAGCTATCAGAAGGGAAATCTTGTGTCAAGTAGTTTGTGGTATTGTTTGGTTTGTTAAACTAGCCAGATTGATTATTGCTGAGAATGTAGGTATTGCTCAGCATGAAAATGTACAGAGATTTATTTAGTTTTACATTTTCCTTAAAAGTGTAAATTTCATAGATTTATTTAGATAGGCTGTATTGTGTGATATTCCCATAACAATAACATCAAAAATTGCTGTCATGATCATCATTATCATGATCAATATTGCCATAGTTATCATCAATATTGTCGTTATCATTGAAATGATCATGGTCGCAATCATCACAATAATCATCATCATCAACAACAACAACAACAAAGCATCATAATGATAATGAGCAGCACACTATGGCTACCATCACAACAAAACGTATGCTGCCATCATTATCATCATCATCATCATCATCATTATTATCATGTCATGCTGCCATAGTTATCATCATCTCAACAATTTTTAACAAATTCTATGATCGTAGTATATGGATGGTTATCGTAAACAACAACATTAGATGAAAATATTTGTCAGAATTTTATTATCATTCTACTCATAATCATCACAACTGCTATCAGTATTCTCATTATCACATTCATAATCATGGACAAAATCATGATCTGCCTCATCATCATCAGTCAACAGCAACAGCATCAGTTAGTCGGTGTTATTGTAAACATTATCATCATTGACAACAACAACAACTACAATAATAATAGAGCCCCCATTATTGCAATCATCAGCCAAACCCAATATGCTGATGAATATCACAATTGTCTTCATCACCATCTACAAGAACAAGAAGGTAGACAATGCAGTCATTATCAGTATGATTGCTTTTGGCATCTTTCATTTGTATACATGGTAATTGTTTGTTTGTCCTAAGTCTAAAGATTTCTACCTTATTACGTAAACATTTCAGTGGCTTTGTTATAGCTTTTATTCCTTATATATGAGATAGATTTGGGAAATCCTGATTTGAAGTTCTACAGGATCTGAGATTCCACTGAAAGAACTTCGTGCTAGTATAGTAAATGAAAAAATGTGTCACTTTAATTTACTTTCTTTATGTCACTGTAATCTGAACCCACCATTTCCATTACTCTCAGGTGCCTAATAAACCACCCCCTGCTTATTAATTTTCACTTTTTCCCACCCAAGAACACCCTTATTGGACCCCCCATTTATCATTTTTTGACAAAAATAATTAGACCCTAGAAAAAAAGTCCCTTACTCGATTTATCTTGTTTGGATCTGTAAACTTTCGTTTCATGGCACACAGTGCAACATAAAGAAAATAGTTAAATTTGAAAATGGTTCAAACAATACTGCTGAAACGGACAAAGTGAATGATGATATTATGGACAATGATGTGTGTAACTTGTTTTCGAAAACTCGTTTGTTTAAAACACCATTGTGAAATTGTTCTAAAAATTCTTTAGTTTTGTTCTAACAAGGTTTTTGTGCATGATAATCAATTGTTTTTCTTTGTTTTTGCTGTTTGTAGCCATTTTCAGTAAATTTCAAAAATTCCACCCCCCGTTTATTAGAAATTTGGGGATTTTCTAACCCCCCATTTATTTTGACCCCGTCATTTATTAGGCACCCGAGAGTATGTTTTGAAAGTGGGAAGTATTAAGGACAATGCGAATTATTGATTTCACTCTCACTGCTGCGTACTAATGGGTTTCAAATAAACGGGGTGAATTGAAATGCCCCCATCAAATAGCATATGGTGTGTGTGGATTTTTTTTTGTTTGAAGTACATAAACAGGGTGGATGAATGTGTTTATTATAATTTTGCAAGCTTAACTTACTTTACAGTAAGTCAATCATTTATAACGTAGGTAGTTGTACCTTAAATTTTAATTCAGGTGTTTCAACTTACAGCATTCCAAAGTGGTTTCATTTGAAAATTGCTGAAAGGGCGGGTCTATTTCAAATTGAAATGAAAGGAGTGGCTGGAGTACAAATGTCTCGCTGATTGGCGTTGCGGTACGAATATCCTGAATTCAAGAAAAGATTCTTCTTGTTTGAAAAGGTTATTGGTGGAACAGAACAATAAAACTGCACCAAATAGCGAAAATATTTTATTACTGAAAAGATTTTTGCGTCTGACACTCCTTAGAGTACAAAATGGTCGGAATCGAAATTAAGAAAACATCAATGAAGCTTGTACCCAACTTTGTTTTAAAGATAGCCAATACAAAATCTGACTGGCAGATTGATGTTGTTTTGACCAATCAGTGTCGAGAACAGAGTGGTTAACCGAAAAGGCCTAATGAACGGACACACGACTTTGAAGTTAGTTGATAGCATTAAACAGCATGTTCTGGCCTGTATTCGCTAAGTATCAGCTCCTACAAGGAAACAATCACCTCGGGTTTCTAAAACCAAAAGCACAGCTAAGCAATATGACTCTAGCATAGGACAGCACTTGCCTTAAAACCAAAACTGTGCGAAATTGTATACGGATGACCGCTTCCGTCTCTCAATACTTTAAATATCAAAAACCAGATATTAGAAATTGCCGTCAAAAATTCACTGATTTGCTAACCCCGTAGGGCTGTACCGCCAACGGGTAACGTGTTACAAAATAAACTCTTTTTGCTTTATAAGCGTAACGTCTATAAGCATATTTAAGATCAAATGCTTTAAAAAATAAGCATATACTAAGCATATTCCCCAGCCTCGGAATTTTCCCCTCACTTCCATTTCTTCCCAATGCAAGTGTAAAAGATAGTGGACGAGGTTAATTGATAAGAAACAGCATTTTTGCACGAAATAATCTTTTGAGCTACACTATGTACAAACATGGAACAAACACTCTGTTCGCAACTCCTCTATGGACAACACTTTTCGAAAAACCAAAGGCAGCTAAACTCTTTTGCTTGCTCATGATAATAAGTCAACTAAACCAAAAAACAACAATGTTAATATGCTTTTAAAACATTCGAATATTCGAATTTTAAAGGGACGATTGCAGTGTTCATATCAAACGCAATATCAGACCATGAAATGAGTTTTGAAATTAAGCACACTTTAAGTATAATTTCAAGCTCAAATTGGGAAAATCTTAAGCATATTGAGCTTAACCGCAATTTACCCGTATGCTTATATTAAAAACGAGTGTATTTAATATTGACCAAATCACGGAGATACGGCAACTCTTGCGTATAGAAGTTGATCCTTTCTTGCTTTGTCTTTACGTACACTTTTACATGTTTTGGATGGCTATCATCTTGGTTGCACCCATCTTGGTGGGAGAAAGGATTCACTGGGAACAACGTCTTCGCCATCAGCATCTTCTTCATAGTTGCTGCTGAAGTAACACATGTTCAACAGATGTATCTAAATCTGATAATGTTTAACTGCTTAAGGTGTACCTCCATTGGTCTGAAATTTTTTGATATTTTGTTCATTTTGTTTCAAGGAAACGAACTGCCACATTAGTTTTGGTCCAATGTACAGATTTCCGTAGTTATACGTGATTCTCGAACAAACTTTTTCTAGAGCGAGGCAATTTTTGACGTCATAAGGAACAGCGACATTCAGTTGTTGATGCTGAAAATGTCACTACGAGGCAACCTTGTTGGCGGCCGGCGGTTCAGTTTTGAGCTCTTGTACACGGTTTTACGTGAAGTACACTCAACGTATGGTAAAAAAGAATAGACGGAGGCTTTTGAGGTCAGTACAATAAAACAAAATGCCAAAAATTTACTAACCACTGGAGTATACTTTAATTCAATATCCGTATTACTTAGGAAGTATTTATTTACAATTGAAAAGATCCAAACGCCGCAACAGAAAATCAATTAAGATACGATACGAAAATTTCTTTAAAGCTAAGAATAAAAAATGTTTATAAAACATCCGGGGCATTTAACAATAAAACATCAATCATATTTGTATGATCGATATTATCGACAAATCTGTTAAAAGGCCCTTACAATTGAACAAGAAAAGGAATGCGCAAAAATACGTTGTCTTCGTAATGGTCCTATCATGAAGGTGTCAAGCAAAGTTTGTGCAAAATTAGATGTGAAAAGGAACAAAATTCTAATATCACGTTACATTTATTGGCGATATCAAGTATAAAAAATAATAACAACAAAAGAGACAAAAAAGAGCTCTGAATATCGGAAGTTACCTATTAAGCGCCCTTAGCGCTCACTTTGAAACAGAAATTATTCTGTTAGCGCTTTATAGGAAAGAAAAAACCTGAAGTATTTCTTAAAACATACATCAGCTCCTTAGAGAAAAACATTAAGCATAGACGTCTAATCAATTAATAAATCAATCAATATATCTTCATCGTCTGCATCATTACCTGAAAACATAGACTCGAGATCTGCTACATCGACAACGGCCTTCGTTAATTTTCGAGAATGGATTTTAATCAGGCTTTGTTTCTTTCTCGTACTACCAATATGCGTTGGAAGCTACTTCAGACCTGGGGGCCTTTGAAAACTATTTCTCTGGAAATGGGCCCTCATTCGGGCATAGGCGCTCAATAGCGCCCTGGCTCGTAATCAGTAGTTTATGGCACTTCTATTTGCTTACACTTCATACTCACTCTGTGGTTGCAAAGTTGATAACTGTAATCATACTGGCTTCAGTATCCTATTGACGCCTTGATCTAATGATAAATATAAAAACCCAGCAAAGAGAGAGTAGGAAGACTATTGTAGCCAAACTAGTTCTAAATTCTAAGAACATACAATTTTTTCTGAGCTTTCGATGTATCTCATATCATTATCAATGAATAAGGGAAAACCCGCGATGCAAAACCACAGTGAAGAAAATTGTAATGGTCCCAAAGGGGGAATTGTAAGTGCTGAAAGAGAGACTGGAATAGAGCATGGGTTAAGTTTAGAGTGACTTGAGTTTAGACGAAAGAATGCTTCCTTTTAGTAACAAGCCAATCACAGAGCAGTAGCTAGGAAATCGAAGTTAGACAGAAAAGGTATTACAAAAGTCAATACAGTTAGAACGAATAATGGAAATGGAAGGCCTATACCTCGATATTTATATAAGAATTGCTTGCCACCACTAAGCTCCAAATTCATTGCATCCAGTGGCATTAACGATGTGCCATTAGTAGCGTGCCACTTGCGAGGTGTCAATTTGTCTGTAAGTTCCCTTATTTTGATTTGGGCAACGTACGATGCTTTACCTGCCTAGCTATGAAAGAAATAAATTTTGGATGTCTATTATTTAGTATTGCCTTACTACAATTTTAACTCATAAGAACTTGAAAGAATAAATGAGTAATGATCAATAGCTCATCGCTGTTTATGTAGGTATTTCGTCTTTACAGAAGCACCAGAAAATTTATCCCACAACCACATGAAAATATTAAACCTGTCGTATGGCAGGTGGGGAAACTACCTACGGTACATACTGAGGATAAAGGGGATCGATCAATGGTGAGTAGAATGGTACATATTGAGGATAGAGCGCATCGATCAATGGTGAGTAGAATGGTACATATTGAGGATAGAGGGGATTGATCTATGGTGAGTAGAATGGTATATATTAAGGACAGAGGGGTTCTATCAATGGTGAGTAAGATGGTACATATTGAGGATAGAGGGGATCGATCTATGGTGAGTAGAATGGTACATATTGAGGATAGAGGGCATCGATCAATGATCAGTAGAGCGCCAACTAATAACTGATTGTTGACGTCTTGCTACGATATTTATCTTTGGCGCTAATTTCTGGTTCCAGCTCTCCATGTAGACACTATCGGATCTGTCACTGGTTCCTATCAGGGTACAATTTTTTTCGTTATACAGGTTGTGAAGGCAGCCCTATTAGCTTTATGAGTTAGCCACTCTAGATACTTAAACGCTTTAACTGGGATGATCAACTGAGATTGATTTTTTATGATTTTATCTACTCCCAGTGCACTCAGTGAACACACACCATCCAGTCATATGTTTACAAAATTTCAGTCACAGTACTACTACTGATAATACTTGTGAAGATTGCTAGCAGCAGGGGCGCAAGCTCTAACTTCAATGTTTAACTTTAGTTACTGCTTTGTCACTTTTCAAGGAGACGAATGACTGCCACTATGTACTCTCTATAATTAAACCTACCTTGTGTAACAGTGTTGTGAAATCAATAAAACCTAGGCCCCATTTAACATTTAAGGATTAAGACATTGCTGATAAATCCGTATTTTAAAACAAGCTCTAAAACATTACAATAGAAGTTACCTACGAAGTGTTGCTACTGATAGCAAAATAATGATTGGCTCTGTTGGCTCTGCCATAGAACAACATTTGATTGAGAAACCTGAATGTGCCGAGGACTTTAACTATGAACGTTTTAGTATTTTGGGTAGGGGGCGGTCCACATTCCATTTAGCAGTCCTGGAATCTGTATTCATCTCTAGGATTAAGACCAGTCTTTGCCGGCAGAAAGAATTTGTCTTTACGCTTTCTATGTTTTAGGTTGTTGCATTGCTTAGGCCCCATCTGTTGTTATTGTTCTTCTCCTTTGTTAGTGTACGTCCAATCAAGTTTGGTATTCATAACTGTTCGATCCTTACTATTGTATAAATAGATTCTTTGTATATCATTCATTACCAGTGCAGATCGACCGAGAGAATCGGCGAAAAGCTTGGCGATCAAACATGTTTACTACTTTGCTTCCTGCTATCTTTAAATTTTGTAGTACCAACAACATGTTAAAGAAATGATTGTTGGTCGCGCTGCGTGTGGCTGCACCAGTTTTAGCTCTGTTAGTTTTTAAGCGATTTTGATATTTCATAAAGTTTATAAAGTTTTATAGATCTTTCACAACCTTACGATACTATGTCAAGGTGATGCACGTGAGTATTCACAGAAACTTTGCTGCAATTTGTATGAATGGGTTTTGCTTCGTTTCTTAGTGTGTATTAGGTTAATTAAGATCCTCAAGACCTCGGTTCTTCAAATTCCAAGATCCATAGAGAACGGGAATATTTCAATAAAGGGGCCCACAACATTACTTGAGAGAAATTTCAACTTTGAAATATTCGGTCAAATTGGAATTTTACAGTCTCGGGTTCAATTTTTCTTCGAGAAAGTGGCTAAATACGGGATCTCAAACATTGACTATTTATTTTCGGTACGAACATGGACGGTCCTTTCTGCCCGTATTTCGACTTTCCACAAATTTGGAGGAGCAAATTGACTCTGGGCCCTTCCATTTCCTCCCCTTTTATAAGAAATTCAACCGTAATGACCAACTGCCATATGGCAGGTTGGTTGGAGTCAGGTTATTTCATGAAGTCTGTATGCATGAGACGATGTTAGCAATGTGAATTTCATGACAATTTATAAATTACTTTTATCATAACAGGTCCTTGTAAACAGACCTGCCTACATATAATTGTGAGCATCTCTGATCAACCGGAGACTGCAATGATGGCAATTAAACACCTCAAAGCCGGTCTGGAAACGCCAAGGCTTTTTAAAGTTTGTCTCTGACATGTCAATGAACCTTATGCTTTCTTGTGCTTTCCACACACAGATGAGCTTGCTTATCAAAAGAATGGAAATAAAACACTTGTGATTTCCATCGATCAGGGGGGCAAGAAAATAGTCGCAGAATCTAAATTTAGGATGTTGTAGAGAGCCGAATTCTACTTTCTTGTTGCCATAGTGACTGTTTTGGGGAGTAGCTCAGTATCAGGTTTCTAGACTGGGAACTGATTTGCCTAGTGCATGTTTTGCTACGTGTTTCTTTATAGTTGCGCAAGTTATTGTTTGTAGACGTTAATAACGTTGGGGTGTTCTTTGCTGTTTGTAGTGTATCCAGGCTTGTATTTGCAGTTATCGCCAGGATTCTCGATTCTCAAGTAGGACTAGGTTGTGATATTGCTTTTCTACTGCTTCAGTTACGTTTGGTTATAGTTCACTTTTACGGTTTATGTTTCTATGGGTTTGTAAATGAGTTCGTCAAGATCTTGGAGTTTATATAGCATGTGGATGACTGCTCAATCGCTTGCTCATATGGATACTAGCATGCCGCGCGTAGGAACCTTTAAGGTGTGCTACACTCAGAATTCAGACCGGTAGGCTTTGGCGCCTATAGATATCATTGATTTACAAATTCATCCGTCGCTATCGGAGAGATTATATAAGACGCATGTTCTGTGGCGGTTTTGAAGGGTGCAGGGCCCTGGGCCGAAAATGCTTGCGGGGCCCTATGACGTCATGCATTGCAAGGAAGTTCAGACATGATCGTACTACGGAAGCTCCTAAGACATTTATTGCTGCCAATGGATGCAGTTTAGAGTTTTCACTTACTTCCATGAGATCAATATGGGCAGTCAGACACATAATTTATTATTAGCATTGAGGAGCGGGGCCTCGGGCCATGGCCCTGTCTGCCCCCCTCTAAAACCGCCACTGCGTATGTCTCAGATATTGCAGGACAGAATCACAGAAATCATTGCAGGCTACCATAAGGCAATGTAGTAAAGTGTGCAATTTTGTACCAAAACACGAATATCATAAATGGACATAACATGCCCTTATCCTCATTGTCCTTGATTCCTCTATAGATACATGGCTGACTTATGAAACTATTGAGGACTACAAAGAAATTTCAAAAGCCATAAATGATTTCATAGAGTTGCGAAGGAGCGGAAATCAGTAAAATTTGTTATGATTTCAGTTTATCGGCGCGATGGCTCAGTGGTTCCGTCTGCAGCTTTGAGTATCGTACATCAATCTAATCTTTATAACTATTATTTCTAACCTTTCCAAAAGTCTTCAAATATCGTTTATCATGTGTTACTGATAACGACTATTGACTTTATGAACAATCTTTGATCAATAAAAAATTCTAGTTAGTATTGATGTGAATCGCCCTGATTACTTAGTCCGCACATTGGATCCTTAAAATTATGCATACAATAGTTAAAGTGCTATTAATAACTATGGGCGTACTAAATCCAACCCTTCTGATAGTTGCAAGGGTTTAACAGGGAGGGTCAAGAAGAACGCAGTTACTCACTGTTACCAACACTAAATTTATCACTGTAGTGACGCAATATCTAAACAATTGACATCCCAAATTTCTCTCTCTCGTTGGTATGGGACCGTAGCTTAGTGGTAAAGCATCGTACATTTGGCAACAACGCATACCGTGGGTTCGATTACCTGTGGTCCCACAATTTTTCACCTTCGAGATGTTATAACATCTATGTCACCATTCAGTCATTACAAATGGTAACTCAAGACAAGAGCACACTCGTGCGAACAAAAGGCGCACCACTCGCTCTACAAAATTGCACACACACACCCTTTCACTCTCTCTCTAACCCACGACACCTGCAACTCATCTCATACTTCAATGGAGTTGAATATGCTAGCAGAGACATTAAAACTATCGAGCCTCATGTCTTCACCTCTAGCAGTGGGACTTTGTAGTGACGCAATATCTTAACTAATCGACATACCAAATTTATCTCTCTTATTGGTATGGGACAGAAGCTTAGTGGTAAAGCATCGTGCGTTGCGCAACAATGGAGACCGTGGGCTCGATTCCCCGCGGTCTCACGATTTTTCACCGTCCAGGTTTTATAATGTCTAGTCATTCAGTCATTCCATCCCCTTTTGGAAACATCTGTAATAAGGTAAAAGTAAAAAGTGAGCAAATGAAGTTATTCATTACACCTTCTTTTTTCAAGTAGATAAATCTCCGAGTATATTGCGGATGTCCACTTGTAGCAAAAAGTAGAAATCTGATGATAGCATGTCAACAAGAGTACTCCATATCCAGAGGAGTACCTCTGGATCTGTGGACACGGGTCTATCATCAGCATTTCTACCCTATAATTTTGTCATTAAGGGGTGCTGCTTTCCCATGTTTACATCCATGGTTTGTGCAGTGATAAGCAGCAAGGGAAGATAACACGCCTGCACCAACTAAATTCAGGGGGTAACAGTGAGTGGGAGGTGCAACACAAAAAAATTCATCCGCATTTGTAATTTGTTTTTAGGGGATTTATGCTATCGTTTGGGGAGCAATTCTCTCATGTTCAAAATATTGGAGGAGCTTAAAAGCTCTCCTTCGTGAATCGGTGACGTAGATCATAATTTAACTTTAGTGCGATGACGCCCCATTGCAAATAATTATGTTATTGTGGAAACTCCTAGCTTCTGAACACGGCACTGACCTTGGCATCTTTGTGAAAAGTATACTACTGACACCTTTCCACATCTGTCTCGCTGCATTGTATCCTCCATTTATGTACGTATGTATGTATGTATGTATGTATGTATGTATGTATGTATGTATGTAT
>JAAAKL020008717.1:0-15682 GCA_010016065.2 Carybdea cf. marsupialis auct. non (Linnaeus, 1758)
TGCCAAATGCATATTCCGGCCCAACCTTAACACCTATTCTGGTTCAACGTGAACAAGTATTCTGGTCGAATGTGAACAGCCATTCCGGTTGAAGGTGAACATTTTCACCAATTTTCCGGAATAGGCGTTCAACATGCCGGAATCTTTGTTCAATATGGCCAGAATTTTTTCAGCGCATTGTTTTTAATTTAGTTTGCTAAGCTGTCCGCCTTTTGGGGGATAGACATTGTGGCAGCCAGGAGAATAACAATGCGCCATAAACCCAAAGAATTTATCCGCGTAATCCGACACATCCGCAAACGGCTCCGCGGCAATCATTGCTTTTTCAGCGGCGGTGAGTTTCTTGAGGTAATCCTCATCTTTATTATTTATTGTATTAACTAAATGACAATCCTCTCTTGAGAATGGGCCTATTGCACATTTAGCCATTTTTAGGTCGACATTTTACAAAATTGGGTAGGTATGCACGAAACAAATCACTGTATCTGTTTAGATATGATTTGCTAGCTCTTTATAGATATCGGGGTATCCATGCAGCTTTCTGTTGTCATGACGTGCTTCCCGTTTTTTTCACTTTTCTCACTTTTGGAAATATTTTTATTGCATTATTCATTTGTTATTACATTATTTGATTTTTTATCCTTCACTTTCCTCATTGATTCATTCATTACTTTTATTCTAAATTATTATAATCATCATTGTTATTATTATTATATTTTTATACTTTTTGGGTTGAATGGATTACTCCAGACTTGTTACCTTGGTAATCAAATTCTTGTTACCTAGTGTTAACATGTTTGTGACTTAATCACTTAATATTATCTTCACAAATTTGTTATTATAGTTTCACAGTTAAAATCGTTTTGTATATTGCTTGTATTAAGAAAATTTTGATATGCCTGTCAAGTGATTATCTAAATTATAGTTTGTCAGTGAAATTAAAAAGTATGAAGATTAAAAAAACTATTGTGTTTGAAAAAATTCGTTATTTTCTAAAGTCTTAACATCGTGAATTCTATTTCAGAAATCTTCCAAAAAGTTTCATACTGACCCTTTGATCTTATCAAAACTAGTATCAGAATTGTCGGCTCTGGACCCGAAGAAAAACATTATAATCTAGTCTGACTTTCATGAATTAGAATAGCAATATGTTCTGGTAAAATTTCTGACTGATAAATCACCTGAAAAGGTTTTTCGACTATGCTAACTGTATCTAGCTTACTTTAGCAAATACATACAATTTCCGCATGAAATGACTTACCATAAGCCGACTTTCATAAGCACTTTTTAAACATATAAACAAAAAACATAATGAGGGAAGATTTTGACCTGCTCCATGTGGGTGGTGCAGCTATGGGGGAGCTACGGTATGCAGATGCAACAGCTCTGATATCCAAATCAAGAACTGGACTCAGAGGATGTGCAATGGCACTACATCAAAAACAAGCAACGATTCTAGTTTGATGATGAATGTAGCAAAGAGGAAAGTTATGACAGCGGTACAAGACGATGATGAGGTTGATAATGAAATTATGCATTGAAGGATCTGTACTAAAGGGGGTGATCATTCCAAATATCTTGGTGCGAGAAATGAGAAAGATGGTGAAAGTAGAAAAGAAATGAAATGCAGATTGGCTATGGGTTTGAAAGCCTTGAATGGTGTGAAGACGTTATGGCAATAGGATAAAGCAGGAAAACCAAGCCCATATGTTCTCAGAGCCTGCATTTTCAGAATAGCAACTTATTTATGTAAGGCTTGGGTGTTACGAAAGGGAGACGGGCGTAAGATAAATGCTTTTGGAAAGTAAGTGCTATCGAGAGATTTTCAGAGTCCACTGGGTAGAGCATCGTACACATGATGACGTCAAGAACGATCTGAATGTAACCGGTGAAGGACTGCTCCAGTACATCAGGAAGCAAAAGCTGAATATCTGTGGTTATGTGCTAAGGCATGATGGGATGAAGAAAAGAGTTCTGGAGGCACACATTCTTGGGAAGAGAAGCAGAGGAAGACCAAGATGCAGATTGGATAGCACAGTAAAGGAGGCTTTAGGCTCCATGGAGGAGACCGAGAGGTAAATCACTGATGAGAAAGGTGCAGGTGATTTTTTGATTTTTCAGTTGATTTTTTCTTTTTTTATTCGATATTTTGATTTTAAATTTGATTTTTTTCTGATTTTCTGATTTTTCTAATATTTTTCCTGACTTTTTTCCATTGCTTTTTCTTTATTTTTCTTTGTTTTTTTCTTTGGTTTTCGTCAGATGCGTACGTGTTATTTTTAAGTGATTTACTCCTCGGAGGAGGCAACCAGAATGGCTCAAAACAGACACTGGTACCAAGCTGGTGTTTGAGAGGCTACTCTCTGATTAGAGTATGCTGCGACGGCGACAAAAACTTCCAAATTGAGAATCTGGTTTGTCATAACTTCAAATCTTTGTTCTCTCTGCTCTCTCTTCATGTCAATCAGAATCATGTTTTCATTAATGATATAAAGCAGGGTTGACATCTCTGGCAAAACGAACATGTCTTGAAGACCATGACAAATTACCTCAGGAATGCAATATTTGTAGGCCTGTATGGTTGCCTAATTCAAGCCTTTACAGCCTGACATCACATTAAATGAAAGGCGATAGTGTGATAGAGCTTACTATTTGCTTCGAAGGCTTAGAAAGCGGATAAATATAGAAATCTTGAAAATCAACCTTTAAATGCAAACAAAAGTAATACAATCTTAACGTTAAAATTATAGACACTAGGCTTTTACTCGGGTATCATTCCCAAGATTGAAAAATTGTCCAGGAAATATGGCCTAGGCAGTAAAACTCCTCTACAAACTTACTGAAGTACTCTTGCACTCTTCGTATTAAAGATTCTAGAGGAGATAGCTAAAATTGGCCCTGCCCGGCAAAACTCGACTTTTACTCATTAAGGTTCGCTTTTTTTCTTTTTTTGTTGACTCTCTTTGTATCGTTGTTGTAACATCATACCCTACAAATCATTTCAATATCCGCTCCTATCAAATCTTGCTGTCCCCTTTGTAATAGTTGAAACCAGTGAGAAGGATATGTATAGTCTTAAAGGATATTTCTCTAAAAAGCTGCTGGCAGAATCGATGTCTTTACTTCCATTATAAAGAATTCATGCGCGCTTGTTGTTTTGTTGTTGTTGACTATCTTTGCATTGTTGTTGTAACATCATATCCTACAAGTCATTTCAGTATCCACACCTATAAAATCTTGCTGTCCCCTTCGTAATGGGTGAAGACAGTGAGAAGGATATGTGTAGTCGTCAAGGTTATTTCTTTGTAAAGCAACAGGCGGAATAGATGGCAATACTTGTATCATACATAATACTAGCATGCCTACTAAGTCCCTGCCAAGCGTGTTACAGTATGGAGGTAAATGTATGAATAAGAAAATGTACATATGAATATACAAGTACGCTTTAGAGGGTGTCGGTGCTGTTGGTTTATGCTATGGCAACAGTGCATGCGCAGGTTGAGCACTCTGGCATAGTTGCACATGAATTCTTTAAACTGCATTGTAGCAGCTTTGCTAGCTACAAGCAAATACGCTGTTTCAACGCGCTGAGCTCTACTGATGATCCCAAGGGCGAAACAGTAATGTTTGTAAATTCAGTATTCATCTGCGTAGCCTATGTTGGGTTGAGCACTGTACTCTTGTAATAGTGTTGTTGTTGTTTCTTTATGCTATGCTCACTGTGCACGCACATGTTGATGCCACTTGCATGGTGCCACATGAATTCTTTAAACTGTAGCAGCTTCAGTTGCTTTATACCTAGAACTCAGTCTCAATGCGCTGTGGTGCACTGAGGGGTCAACATACTGTGTATAGTAGGGAACAGCTATAGAAAACTCGCTACTCAGAGTTTCATGCTCTTGAAATCTTGAAGCTAATGCATTTGTCTGTAGAAATAAATGAATTTGCTTGAAGAAATAAACGAATTTGCCTGAAGATGTGCATAAATTTGTCTGAAGATATGAATGCATTTGTCTGAAGAAATGAATGCATTTGCTTGAAGAAATAAATGCATTTGTCTGAAGAAATGAATGAATTCATCTAAAGAAACGAATGGATTCATCTGAAGAAATGAATGGATATGTTTGAAGAATTGAATGAATTTGCTTGAAGAATTGAATGCATTTGTCTGAAGAAATGAATGTATTCATCTAAAGAAATGAATGCATTAGTGTGAAGAAATGAATAAATTCATCAAAAGAAATAAATGGATATGTTTGAAGAACTGAATGAATTTTCCTGAAGAATTGAATGCATTTGTCTGAAGAAATGAATGTATTCATCTAAAGAAATGAATGGCTATGTTTGAAGAATTGAATGAGTTTGCCTAAAGAAATGAATGCATTTGTCTGAAGAAATGAATGATTTTGTCTAAAGAAATGAATGGATTTGTTTGGAGAATTGAATGAATTTGCCTGAGTATTACAAAAGTGTAAAACGCTGAGTAGCGAATTTTTATAGCAATTCTTTAGTTATTTCCTTCTTTCCATGTACTGAGCACTCTTGTTAACAGAATTGCTAGTCTTCACTAACCTCCTGCAACATTCTGTATGTTATTAATGTATATATATAGCTGATATATAGTATATAGTACATATATATACAGTATTTTAGTATATATATTGAGTAAATATTTATTGTCTAGATCATTTAGTCTGTTACCAATAACGGGTGACATTGGCTACTATGCACAAGGGCATTTTAATTGTTGTTGTTGTTGTATTCATGCAGTTACTTGAGTTGGCTATTCCGAAAGTCCTTACTTCCCAATGCCACTGTCCGATGGGCCATGCTAGGGGGGAACAACAAGAATGTTTTTCTAACGCAAAAATGTCAATTACAAATTAGAATGAGTGTTAATAGATTGAAGGACCATTACACGTTGTAAGCAGTTTCAAGGCTAATTGGGTAAAGTAGGAATTTGCTGGAGTAACCAAAGATTTCAGCCTTTTCAACTAAAGTTTGAAGTAGGATTTAGCTATGACATCTTGAGTGATAGAAGTAAAATGCACAAGTTATCATGTAATTTATGTTATGGTTGCCATGTTCGCTACAATTTCTGAATGGGTTTGGGTGTTTAATGGTGAATGTATTTTCGAAATTGTCCAAGTTCCTGAAGTCTTCTGAAGTCTCTGATTCTTTGGACTAAATTGTTTCATGAAATGGTTGCACTAACAATAAGTAAAGAGGTAGGGGGAAGTAATTATACCACTTTGGGTGGTAGAAACAAGATGCACAAGTAACATGTGAGGTAAGATACGGTCATCAGGTTTGTTGTAGTTTGTTTTTATAACTCTGGTCTGTTCTCTTATTTGTTCGAGTTGCCTTCAGTCTCCGTTTCTGTGATCATACGTTCTTAATTCACTGGTTATTTGTATAACAGAAATAATTGAGGTGTTAAGAAAAGCCAAACAAGGAACTATTCGAAGATTTAATGCCCAATGACATTGTCTAAAGAGGGTTCTGACAAAGACAACAAATTTGTGCGGGTCAAGTCATCCAAGTTGGCCTGGCTTAAGTGAGCCACGATTTCGAGCAGGTAGTCATAATCCATTATATACCTGCCCATGAACAAGCTTGTAGATCAAATTTAACTTCATCGTGTAATTTATGCAATTATTCGCCTGGCTATTTGAATATACTAAAGCAGGACAGCGTGGTCCTTTGACGCGGTCAACTTGAAAACAATACACTGTTTTCCTTCAGATCAGGCAATCTTCTCTGGTTTATTGTTTTGTCTGCTAGAAACTTTGGCGGCCAGACAAAAAAATAGTTGTTGATGAGGAAAAACTAAACTGTCCGTTTCAGAGCCAATCCGTTCCATCAATCGCTGAATTTCTATTGTAAAGAGTACAATAGAGCCATGTGAGAGGTGTTATATTGGACAGTACGCACGCGTGGTGAACGAGTGAGAACTGCATGCTGAAGATACATGTCCCGATTTTATGACATTTAGGCGAGTATTTGAGGGCGCTAATCGAGGGAGAACGATCAGACGAGGAAATAAGGGTTTATTCCGAAATCATGCATCGTGTCCGAAATCACGCTTGTTTACAACAAGTAGATACGTCTGTTTACATGTTTATACAGAAAGTCACTGAAGTTGCTCCAGCAGTGCTACACTCTCAAGTTTAAGTTGTGTTATTATTTCCTTTATGTAGTATCACACAAACCAGATACGAACCTGAAGGAGGGCACTTAGGATAAGATCACCTGATGAGTTGGGCGATCATCGCTTAGTTTTCCAGGCTGCTGACGTTTGAACTCTTTTGCCTTGCCTACCAAGATAACTATTCGACGTTCGATTATCAGTTTGTTCAAGTCACATGGCGTAGAGAGGCTGGTCTCCATAATTTTGTAGAATTGGATGTCAGGTAAAGGATTGGGAGCTAAAATGGAGATGAATGGAGAATGGTAACTTCAAAGGATAGCTTAAGATAAGCATAACCCTTGTATTTGACTCTATGGAATCATCGTAGTCAGCCTAGTTGGTAGTTTTATATGGAGTCACAGTGGAATTGTCATTCCAAGGATAAAAAAATGATTTGTGTTATTTTATTGAAAACACATAATATAACGTGAATACAGATAAGTTGCAAGAGAGCAATGATGAGAGATTTGAACTCCTCTCTATCCACTAGCGACGCCACGGGGGAACAAGCCCCCCTCAGTTGCCTTAAAGATCAAATTTTTAATTCACCCAATGAGAAAATTGGGTGTCGACAGTGAGGAAGTTGTTGGCTAATTCTTTCATGAGACTACTTACCCTTCTTCAACTCAATCTTTAAGAAATGGTATACTAGTGAGGAATTGGAAGACTTCAAGCATGAACAATAATCTTTCTTACTCATATATGTGCCATTGACTCAAAGCAACAAGGACCTTGTAATTAAAACCATGCCCACGCCCTATTGTACCTGAATAAATGCCCCCCTTCTTATTTTTAAGGCTGGCACCGTCACCGTTTATATCTACGTCTGTTCCTTTGTTGACTGACCTGACAGACTCTACTGTTGCCATAAAACTAATTTCTGTACTAGACACTGACCGAGTGAAGTCGGAGATTTTTTAGACCATCTCATTTTGGGTGCACACATTACAAAAAGGTTAAGAACATGCTACCATTCCTACATTCAGAAATTACTACGACAACAAAAAAATAAGAAGAAAATATATTTACAGATGGGCCTAGCAACGCCTTGAAAATCAATTTGAGTACCGAGACTGGAATGGAATCTAAATTTCACCAAACTAGGTTATCATTGTCTATTGCACTCGCTCCTAAATGTCAAGGTGTTCACCTATTGTCATACATTCCTATTGTTTCCCTGTGTCTGATTTGATACTGATTTCCTCGTATCCCTGTGTTTTATTAGTATAATCTCCATATCCGTTGTATATAGTTAGTTGAATCTTGGTTTGTTGTAACATGGAGGCGTGCGAATAATGAAGTAAAATCCACATCGATATTCTCTTGTTTCGGTATTGAACCTTACCTGGAAATCTATTACACCTACTCGCATCGTAACTATGAATTGTTGAACGGTGTTGAAGTTTTTATGGATTTCCCTATGTGCCAAGATGTCATCACCTCCAACATCGCAAGTAGACATGTTTTTCAAACGCTAATAGCTGAATTGATAATTTCGGTTTAGCTTCAGTACCTTAGCGACAAAGTTTGAAAGAGCTGTTAGCATTGATATACCCCCTCACCACTTCCTCCAGCTTTGGGAATCTCAAAATAATCTAATATGGGTGGGGTTAATACAAGCAACCTCTCCCTTCCGTTGTGTTTCCATCTTGTAACTTCCCCCGTCCTTTTATCTAAACCATTCAAAGACTTGAGATGTCATCTTGTACTTGACTCAAAGAAACTTAACGATGTTTACTAAATCAAACGAGTCAACCTAGGAGTTATGAAAGGCTTTTAACAGAACAAGGAAAATTTGCCTGCCTCATCAACAAGAGTACATAAAATCATTGTTTGTATGTTACACTTCTCTTGATGAGCATTACATCAGCTCATGAATGTCGTGCGACCGGCACGCGCCATTAAGTCCTTGAAAAATAGCTTCTCTTGCGTTATCGTGTGTTTAGCCACAACTTAGAAACAGTTCTGTTTCTATAAAGGGTGGAAATCAATATCAAGCCCCCAATCCAAGGTAAAGCCGGATCAAAAAGTCATTTATTTAAAACTTTTTGCTCCTACAAAGCAAGCACTGTATCCAACTACAAACCTTTAGTAACTCTGTTTTGATCTCACGAGTTTCGATTGACCACAGTTTGGTTTTTATCTGTAAGGCGCGAATGACCAACGGCAATAATAGATTCTGACGTAAGTTGCATTCGTCACATTATGTTTAATACAAGATTAGGAAGAAATGTAATTTTACTTTAACTTGAATGGCACACCCAAGCACTCGAGTATCATTTTGACATTAGATTGTTACATCCATACTTGAATGGTGTCTAAACATGGAAATCGTGTCTCAATATTGGACTAGCGTCAATATGTTGGAGAGCAGTCTCAAAATTCATGTCCCAAATTTGGAGTGGTGTCTCAATATTTCTGTCCCAATATTGGAATAGTATCTTAATACTTATGCCCAAATATTGGCGTGGATTCTCGATGTCTGTGTCCCAATATTGAAATGGTGTCCTATTATTTGTGTCCCAATACTGGAGTCGTGTCCTATTGCTTGTGTCCCAATATTGCAGTGGTGTCACGATATTCATGTCCCAATATCGAATTGGTGTCTGAATGATTATGTCCGATATTGGAGTGGTGTCCTATTGTTTGTTTCCCAATATTTAATTAGTGTCTTGACATTCGTATCCCAATATAGGTGTGGAATCTGTTTGGCTGCTACCCTCCCATTGGCTAAAGGCCAATGTACATCAAATACTTTTACCCTCCCGTCTAATAAAGATCAGCATTCAACAAAAGTTTAACACCTGACCTATTGTTTGTTGAAGGCTAGTGTTTAACAAAAGTTAAGCACCTACACCTCTGTTTACTCAAGATTAGCATTGAAAGATAGTTTTGCCAAGGGTGCAATGGTATGGACATATCTTGCGCCTGCCTCCGAGTCATCCAACCCGCATGGTCCTGGATTTTAGTCCGTTTGCAGCGGGATGGAGACGCCCACAAGGCGCACCTCGCACTCGATGGCTGGATGTCGTCGCCAAGGAGCTGCGATCCTGTGGAGTGCCTCTATCTCAAGCGCAGCAGCTCGCTGCCGATCGTCAGCATTGGCGAACACTTGTGTTGCAAGTTGGCTCTACGCACCGCACGGTGCTCGAGGATTAGTGAATGAGATAGTTTTGCATTCGCTGCTTTGTTTGCTATAATTTGATAAGGCTTGCCTT
Organism: Carybdea cf. marsupialis auct. non (Linnaeus, 1758); assembly: GCA_010016065.2. Lineage (NCBI taxonomy): Eukaryota > Metazoa > Cnidaria > Cubozoa > Carybdeida > Carybdeidae > Carybdea > Carybdea cf. marsupialis auct. non (Linnaeus, 1758). Next base: position 9,409 of record JAAAKL020008717.1, read on the forward strand.
ACAAACGTCCAGCCCTTGTTGTACCGTTTGCACAAGGCTAACAGTGAAAAAGAGGTTAACATTTGCTGTGGTAAGGCCAGCAACCGTCGAAAGTTCAGAATTTGACGCAGCCTTAACCGAGGGCCAGGCGTTGATATACTTGGTGGTGCTATGATCTCTTGCCCTTGTATGTTTAGCATTGAGTTTGAGTTTTGTGTCGTATTACAGTATGTCATCCTGTATCTCTAATATTTATCTATATATAATCATTTTTACTAACTTCGGCAATTTATTAAACCATAAGGGGAGTCTAATAGATTTCTTACCCTCCTATTTACTGAAATGTCACCCAATAGTTCTACAAATCTCCAAATATATTCGTATAGCATTCAGTGTATGTGATAAGACGCTCATAGATACTTTAATCCACCCCTTCTAGCGAATTTTTATTCCCTTTGCCCCTCCCTACGTATGTAGACCCATTTAAATAACTGAGGCTACCTTAATGTTCTCTATGAGATCTCCCTCTAGTAGTCAAATATTACACTGACCGTTCATTTAACGTGACCGACAAGCCTACGGCACGAATTCTCTTCATCATAACTTTCCTCTGGCCTTTGTCACCTTTCATATTATATGTATTGTAATATGACATAATCTGGACACTCCAAGAGAAGACTAGTTGAGCTGGGACCTTCTCGAGTTATCCACCATTGGTGCCTAGTCCTCTATCGATTGAATTTCGCAACGCAATCTCTTCTACGAAATAATGGAGTAAGGATCTATCCTAAATGAGATGTTGTACGCTGTGGAATATAGTAAAAGTGTATAGTTTACTTATAGAATAGTTGTATATATGTTATACTATTATAGAGAGCTCGGTATAATAATAACACGATTATAAGGATACAGATGTGTTAAACTTGGCTTTGGAAGTTTACAATAAGCATTCGAGGAGAAGTATGCATTTGTGGATAAATTCAGAGGAAGTTTAAAGCTATTGGGAGAAATTCAATCTCAACCATTATACGGATAAATTTTTTGATAAGGTAAATTTTGGAATTTTATGGTTTGGATTTAGCGATTCGTAGTATGTGTCCGCGCTGCTGAGAAGTTGAGTTGAAAATAAGTCTTTCAGTTACACAAACACACAAATCAACCTAGTTAATGACCTGCTATTTTCAAAAGGGTTTTGGTAGAAATAGACGTAGCTGTCTCCTGTGACTGTCGATGACTTGAACAACAGATTCCAAGTTTTGACAGACTTTGCTGTTAAAACCCTGGATTTTTTTACTCTCAATCCATACCATTCTTTACTTCGTTCTATCAGATGATGGAACAACATTGAAGGTTATCTGAGACTAGCAACTGGTTGGCAAACATGATTATGCTCTTGACAGAAAGTAAAAGACAAGAGACGTTTTTCCATCCGTTTGTTTAACTTTCAAGTCAACTTTGCACATTGAATGAAGTTTTAACTCTTCTTCACCAGATCGAATAAAGACTAAACCCCGCACTCGACTATCAATGGAAATCTTTATCCATGGAAAATTCCCCTTGATTTCGCATATTTGACACACGAAAACTTCTCTGAGTGATTACTATTCTTCAAGATTGCCTCCCTAAACATAAAATCGAGTTTATAAGTGACTGTCTTGTTTATCACGAAGGGCTGAAACATATTATTTTCGGTAGCTGTTTTATGTATTACCTTCATAACCAAAACTACGCTTTCTCTAGAATGACTAATCAAGTATCTCTTGACAGGAAACCTAAGACTTCTTTTTAGGTTATCATTCGGCATTGATATGTTTGCTTTGAAAACACATCAGTATATCTCGTTGGGACGAACGGGTACCTGTTAAGAATTCGGCATGAAAAGTAGGAAATCAAAGTCGAACATGCTATCGTCAGATCAGACGACGAAACCGGTAAAGCTTTAACTTTGATTGGCTTCTCTATTTATAAGGATGAAGCTGCTCTTCAAGAAATCTAAAACATGACAGGGGCAACATTAAGAGAAATTTTCAAAACCCTGTTGAAAAAGGACTATCGTTTTCGCTGAGACAACAGAATCGCCCAGAATGGGCAATACAAAGAGAGTTAACTGCACGGAAAATGAACAATCCTTTGGTAAGTTCCCATGAACTAGCAATCAGAAATCAACCTCGCTTGTCACTGAATGCTCAAGATCTATACACAAAACATGATATTTCTACGTTAATTAAGAAACGCTATACTTAAATTTTTCCAGCTTAAGTCAGCTACAAGTTTTCCTTTCATACAGGTTTGTTTTGGATAGCCGTGTGGGCATATCTCCTGCTGTTGACGTCACAATTCTATCTGACGTCACGTCTTTCATGCTCTTTTTGAGCTGAAAATCTGCTCTGGTTTACTGTCCGAGCAAAATACGAATAGGATTTGCTCTGTGAACACTTTCACATTTAACCAACAGATAATGTCTGACTGAAAAGCAAGCTGAAGACACGTATGCCAATATAGAACTCAGTAACGACATTAAAAACTGTTTGATGGTGGAATAATTAACATTTGGAAGCTATCAGCCCCCTATGGAAACTAAAAGACCACACTTAATAAACACCAAGAAAGAAAGCTTAAATCATAAAAAGTGGCCAAAAGTACAAAACCAGTAATAAATAGCTCATAGAATTTTGCCCACAATAAACAGAATAGACAGTACCTGATACTAAGAGAAGCAACATAACTCCTTGACGAACAGGGATAAACACCCTTGGCAAGTAATGGACTTCTTATACAAACTAAAAGGCTATCGTAGATTCTTAATCAACACTATAAAGAAGATGCTGAAGTCAAGAAGCAAAATGGTAGTACTAAATCTTTTTAATAAACAGCTAACAGGACTTAGTCAAGACTAACTTTAACTATAAGTACATAACGCTAAGAGAAGTTTCATCACTAGACCAACGATGAGGAATAACTAGAATTTGGAAGGCATTAACCCCATATGGAAACAAGAAGACCACCTTGGATGTTTTTAATGAACAGCAGGAAAGAAAGGTTAAATCATGAAAGAACCCCACAAGTACTAAACTAGTAACAAATAGTTAATGATATTTAGTCATGACCAGCTAAACAGTTAAGTGCCTAATGCTAACAAGATGGGCAGAATCTTTAAGGAATATAAACTAAACTAAACTATAATAATTATTTCACGCAATTTTTACCCAACCTTATCAAGCAATCAAGCTCCAAGAGATTATAGTATATCAGTTTAGATAGCTTATGAAACTCAACGGAAGACCAAAGTACAAACCTAGTTTTCAACTGCTAATGAACTTGAATGCGAATGAACATAACACGCTAGTACGAAGTGCTAAGAGGAGCTAGATTACTGTCATGAAATGTCGTCACCAATCTTTACAATGTATGAACTTCCTCTAGAAAGTAGAAGATCATTGCTGATACCTTATGAACTCTCAAAGGAGGGTTTGAATGCTAATGGAATCTACAAGTACCAAACTAGGAGTCAATACATAAGGCAAACTAGTGAAGACTTTTTTACATCTGATAGATATCGTCCTCTAAGGGAAACCAAATGACCAAAGATGGGAGGATTAACTGACCTTTTAATTTCTAAGTTCCTACTGAAGACTAATGCTTGTTTCTCAGAAAGGTTTGAATCTAGCAAGAAAACTCGAAGTTATACTAAAATGAACCTCTATAATGGTCAACAGAAGCTTATCAATATCAGTAAAAATCAAACAAATTTCCTCAGTATTTCTTAGCCATAAAAAGATTGAGAGACATCGACTATACGAAAACTATACGAGGAGATAATAAGATTTAGCAGTAGTTAGAAATTGAAAAACGACCGTTTAGGAGAAAGACGTTGGAGCTTATCGAGGATCTCCAGTCCTTATGGATCTCCAGTCCTTATGGTTAATTTCCAGCCCTTATGAAAGATCTCCAGTCCTTATGGAAGATCTCCAGTCCTTATGAAGGATCTCCAGTCCTTATGGAGGATCTCCGGTCCTTATGGAGGGTCTCCAGTCCTTATCGAGGATCTCGTGGCTAATAGTCCTTCAGAGCCTACAAATTATAATTATGTAGGCTGAATTATAGCAGCATAGGCTGCCTTTCTTTCAAGATATTCTCGTAAATTCCCCCAATTCGTGCCCAGCTTAGAAAGAACAAGGATACCACTGCTGCAGAGCTGGATGAACGTGACACGAACTAGTGCCAAAACTGCACGAAACTGGGAAAACATCTTAGTATCGAAAAGCTTTTTTGTCTGACACTCCTCAGAGTACAAATTCGTCAGAATTGAAATTAAGAAGAAACCAATGAAACATATACCCAACTGTGTTTTAAAAGTAGCCAATCAGAAATCTGAATGCCAGATTGGTCTTGCTTTGACCAATCATTGTTTGCTAATCTGAATAGTTATTTTAAGAGGCCCAATAAAAAGACAAATTCTTTTGGTCTACAAGCCAACGGTTTGTTACTTTGATGTGGACGGAATCCTGGACGGCTAGGTGAAAATCAGATCTAGCTTTACCTATTATACGGACGCAGTCATCCATGTACTATTATGCGTCCTGGATTATTTCCTGTTTTGTGCACTTTTATTCTTTTGTACCACCAACAAACTGGGCTTTTAAAATCACGAACGAAAAGCTCTACCAGATCATGAACTCTAAGCCTATCTTGAAGTTCAATGAGATCCAGTGTCTCAAGCACATTACCCGTATTGTCAGAATGAAGAACGACTAGCTTCAAAAACAAGCACTGTTTAACAAAAGAACTTCGGTACAAACAAGCACTGTTTAACAAAAGAACCTCGGTACAAACAAGCACTGTTTAACAAAAGAACCTCGGTACAAACACGCACTGTTTAACAAAAGAACCTCGGTACAAACAAGCACTGTTTTACAAAAGAACTTCGGTATAACAGGCACTGTTTTACAAAAGAGCTTCGGTATAAACAGGCACTGTTTTACAAAAGAACTTCGGTACAAACAAGCACTGTTTAACAAAAGAACCTCGGTAAAAATAAGCACTGTTTAACAACAGAACCTCGGTGCAAACAAGCACTGTTTAACAAAAGAACCTCGGTACAAACATGGACAAAGACATAAGAGATATGGAGACTCGTGATGAACAGAAAGGACTTCTTGAGTTTGTTGGACGTACTTTAAGAGTCATCAATGTAGTCTCGCCCCAAGTTGAATAGATCGACACATGAGTGCAAATGTTGATTTCTGATTTCTGACTTCCGATCCATACCACGCAATATGCAATGAGTATTGTCTCTGAATTTTGGACGCCACAGAAGCCAGCTACCAACACAAAGTAAGGGAAGCCATTGACATCCAATGCTAGACCCCTGACTTCAGTTAACCATTCACATTGGAACATAATATTGTCGTTGAAGCTAGATAGATCAACACTGTGTATTGTATTAGCGTCCTTCTTTGTCCTTCATTGTTTTTCTTCAATTTTGAACTAAAATTAAGTTTATCTGATTATTTTTCTCTACATAATGCAACAAGAGAATCTAAATATTAAAAAAATTATAGTACAACTCCGGTCCTCAAAACACTCCTGTGTTATCTGACCTCAGCTCCCTGTGTCTTACCATATTTGATTACACTAGTGCCCAGATCCCGAAAGCGAAAAGCACCTTGCGAGTATACGACATAAGTGGACCAGAATCGGTTACCTTTCTTGATTTACAATGCCTGACGAAGTTGGTCCTACGAGTGCCAGTGCTGCTGCCTTACCAAAGTCAGTAATAAATAAACCTCAAGCATTAGTGGAGACGGAAGTATAAACGGTCCAAACACTCCATTAGCTTCCAGTGATACAACGGATTTATTTAAAGCTATTACAGTTAATTTATAAAGCTACCAATCATCTGTCACCAAAGTATATCTGAAATCTGTTATCACAGTATACACCTCACAGTGCCCCTCGTTCTTCAAGTACTAGTCGATTTATGTACCTAAATCTCGTACGAGAACCTATGGAGATAGATCTTTTAGCGTTGCCGCACAAATCCTTTGGAACTCGGCACCAAATCAGATAAAAAATACAACAACTGCGCAGGATTTCAAATGTACTCTTAAAACGTATTTGTTTACCAATTATTTTCATTAAACAGGAAACATTACTTGTTAAGACTGACTTACTGTAAAGCGCTTAGTGACAATTTGTGATCAGCGCTTTACTTTTTGGGTGAAGTGCTTTATGCATCGTCATTAATTTCCTGGTTTCTCTATCTAGTTGCTCCATCTCCTGTTTCCTCCATTCA
>JAAAKL020008718.1:0-15682 GCA_010016065.2 Carybdea cf. marsupialis auct. non (Linnaeus, 1758)
GAATCAATGGCATTGGAGTTTAAAAATTAAATAAGAAAATATTATCATCATTATTGATTAGGTTTGTATTTAAGTACTTTAGTTACATCTTGCTACATCAGTTCGTTACAATGCCCTTCTCTTTCCATTTTTTAAAAATCGATATCGCACTCCTTTTGATTACGTCTTTTATCGACTATTTGAATGTTCAGCAACAAGGTATTAATTTCTGAAATCTTATTGTCCCCATTACAAATTCTTGTCTGGTGTAAGCAGTAAAATTGCACCGTAGTAAGACATGTGCTTAGAAATAAACACATATATACATATATACCATATGAATTCTTTAAACTGTCTTCTAGCAGCGTCTACCGCTACATAGCAAGAATTCTGTCTCAACTCTCTGTTCTGCAATGATGAACCCACAAAGGGTGAAACAGTGCTGTCTGCAGATTGTCTACAGATGCGATACATATACATATATACGACATGAATTCTTTAAACTGTCTTGTAACAGCGTTTATCGCTACATAGCAAGAATTCTGTCTCAACTCTCTGTTCTGAAATGATGAGCCCTCAAAGGGTGAAACAGTGCTGTCTGCAGATTGTCTACAGATTCAATATATATACATATTTATGCATGTATTGATATATGCATGTATGTATGTATGTATGTATGTATGTACATATATATGTATGTCAAAGATATTTTTAAACAAGCATTATAAGTGGTTTATTTATAGCATCTCCAACACAATTGTTACCTCTTCATAAATATTAGACAATCTACATTAGTCCACAGATACTATAAAAAAAGTAAGCGCAGATCATAGTTGAAGTCACGCGATGTAAACCCAACAGTTTCACAGTTTCTTTTCACAAAACCCGTTACCAGCACACTGCCGTACCTGGAATACTGCAATTTAGTACATGACGACTTACAATACATTATATTACAACTTTTAAAAAGAGATAGAAGTTGGTTGACAAAGTGGAGAATTTCGTACAGTCACTCTAAAACCAGACCTTACAAATGTCATGTTTTAAAACGGTTTCCTTGACTCCTGATGGTTAACATTCATGCTTCTCATTACAGGCAATGTTTTAGAAACAACACGAGGCTGAAAACCTTTTCAAAAACAACGTACAAACTAGGTAACAGTCGATTGAAGACTGGCTTTGCTAAGAGAGGGACAGAAAAGAAAAAAGGAATATGATACAAAGAAGGGCGCAAAATGGGATACTGAGCCGTTTTGTCATGAACAGTTACGATGTTTTTTGAACAAAAAATTTGGTCAAAACCACCAAAATGGCTCATTTGGCGCCCTAGCCTACGTATGGTATCTCAGAATTTGGTTATCTCATTTCGATAGTCAACAACCAACAACTAGGCAACACATGAGCCGATAAAAAAGAAACTTTGAGCCTCAAGAAAGAGAGAAAGTGATGACGTAACTAGCTTGTTAAACAGGGTGTAAGAATAGACAGTCTTGCATTTGTCTCTGCCCGGTACAACCAACTATGACTATAAGTATCAGATGATAAATCCAACTATATAGAATACTACCCCTCCCCCTTGCTAAGGATATTGTCTGTTAATATACTCCTATCATGGATCAATTTTGCAATCGAAGTACTAGAGTTAGGAAAAGCCAAGCTTTTCGCAGTCGACATTCGATCGAATTTGACAAAGGGTAATTTTTTCGAACGTTTAGTTACAAGTTGTCGAACTTTTAGTTATAAGTTTTCGAACGTCGATACTTATGTACTCGAATCTTTAGAAGACAATCGAACTCCAACTCTGCCTTTGTTAGTACAGCAAAAGAACAATTTTCGAAGTAGTTGGTGATAGCATCGTCGATATTTTGATGAGCTGACAGGATAAATCAAAGGATGAATGACGCCATGGCTGTATCCAAATATCACAACTACAAAATTGATTGAAGACACAATGGAATCAGGGGTGTTTGACTCGACTCCCTGCATGAGCAGTGTCTCTTGGATATACGATGGTAGCCAGCAAACTTGAAACAAAACCACTATAGCACTGAGAGTTTTAATGGCATGATACTTGTTTGAGTTTTCTCTTGCTCTGAAAGAGTCGTTTTGGTTTCGAAGAAATCTTTGATTAATAATTAGTCTACTTAACTGGACATAGTAAAAAATGACGCCCAGTGATGGAATCAGATGCATGCTAAAAAACATGAGAACAAAGTAATAGAAAGCTAATTTGTCTGCCTTTACAGGAAATATCCATGTTGTACTGCAGATTTCTCTTGTGTCTGTTTTAGTCCAATTGTTTTCAGTAATAACAAATCCAATAGCAATTGCAATGCCTAAAAACCATGATGCCAAGATTATGGGTATATTCCTACCGCCTCTTCTGCATCTCCACTGCAGAGGAGACTTGACACACTGGCATCTTTCATATGAAATAGCAATCAGTGTAACGTTCGAGGAACAAAGCGCAGCGTACTCTAGCGTCACAATGATATTGCAGATAGGCTCGCCAAATACCCAATCATTCATGGCCTCCTCTATTACGTAAAATGTCGTTGGTAAGGTTGAAATGATCAGATTACAGGTACAAAGGTTTAAAGTGAGCGGTTTCATCGGAGATCGAAAGATGCGGTAGTATCCAGTGAAGTAGATAGTACAACCGTTGCCAAAGATTGCAAGAATGCTTAAAATGGGGAAAAATACAAAGACCAAGTGCCGAATCACCGGCTCTGCAGTGTTTGTTGTGTTCATAGTGAAACCTAACCAGTTCCAATGTGATCATTATCAATCAATCAAATAAAATGTACCACGTTACTGCCTCTATCACCCAGTTAATTAGGAATTAGCTATCACAGCAATGTTAAATATTTTTTCCAGTATTGTTAAATCACTTCGTAGACCTCAATATCATCTGAGTCACCAATTACGTAATTAGATTTATTGACTCCGATATGGTGTGAATTTATACAAATAATCAGAACATCAGCAAGAGGTCTGCCGTCTTGCATTTACTAGATAGCAACAACATGTCCTTGAAACTGTTCCATTTATCCAATTGCATTTGTCCGGGCATCAAGCTCTATGTTAGAAGACTGAGTGAGATATGATAAGCTTCGTTTCCGATAAAAATTTCATTCAGACAACACATCGCTTCATGTAAGAACACGTTTTTCCGATATTCGAAGGTCGTGAAGGTTACTTCACCATATCCAAGACTTGAAGGCTACCATCAATTATCTGTTGTAAGTCAACGATAGTAATTGTTGTGTGTTAAACCATTGTATTTGTTGCCTTGCTCAGTGAACTTTTGTTATAGCAGACGAAACACTTGCCTTTCCACGAGCGACTCTTACAACGTCGTAGAAAGTATTGCAATATATTTCGCGTCCTAACATTGACTCCTATATCCACAGTGATACAACTATATCGGTGCTCTTGTTCTGTTTACAACAATCCAGTGTCCTTTTTAAGTGCGTCTAAGAGCCCTTTTATGTCCCGTCGAAGTAAAGCAAACTCTTAATACATCGTTGACTAGTCGACTGACCGGTTTTGCTGATAACCTTCCTCTATCACTCTGTCTTAAGAATGACCTGTCTCCTCGGAATAAACGATTAAGCACAGCTGTTTCGTGTTAGGCAAGTCACTTACCAGAGGTGGAGGAAGGTGCTGATCAATTAGTTTCCTTCTACTGAAGTAATGTTTGAAAATCTACGTAGAAAGACCTGTTATTTTCCCACAATAGCTATGGACAAGATGTCAAGGGCCCCTAAAGGTGACTTTTGTAGCATTGTTGACTCGATATCAACAATCAAATTTGGATGTTCATATTCAGGGACAGAAATACTTCTTGTGTTTGCAGTGTCGACAAGACACACACCTAGCATATATTAACAGTTTCGGAAATATCTCAAAATTATCATACGAGCGAGATTGTCTACCCACAGAAACTATATTTAGTGAGTTTGTTTTTCTGAGGAGAAGAATTGCTGGTGTTAGTCGTTACTCTTTTACACAGCTCAGTAGAAATAATCGGGCCATACAAAAAAAAAAATAAAGGAGTTGGTCATAATGGTTTGAGATGTGTGTTTATTTCTAACTAATGTACGCCACGAGGTTACGATTGAAGTGAAGAAACCGTTCTGTTTTGGTGTAGGCAAGATAGAACAATCACATGCATACTTGTTATGTTTAAGTTATGGTAAGGAAAGTCAGGTTAGGATAGGGAAAGGTACAGCCTTGGTAAACTGAATCCAAGTGAAGATGACAAAATTTAAAAAGATTTCTTTTGAAGTGGAACTTGCATTTTCTGCAGCTACCTAAGATAATTTTCCAACGAAGTATATGATTCACAGATGTTGTGCTAAATCTTACACTTTAGGCGTTAATCAGGAGCTGAAAACACCTGTATCATGTTTCCAAGAACTTTGCTAAAGCAAACCAACATCTTGGATTATAATTGTTTCCTACGCTTTGAAATTTCACTATGTCATGTAAAATTAGGAGTCAATCTTTATCAAGGTCACCAAAGAATAACATCCTTTCAAGACACTATCCAGTGGATAACAATTACCGTGCTGTATACAAAAATGAACAACTATATCTCTGACGACAGTGAAATCAGGCTATCAAAGCTGCAAGGAGGATATTTCATGAAAACAATCAGGTTATTAACTGGTTAGGACTGTACTGGCACAGACATTGTTTCAAGACAGCAGAAGAGTAGTTTCAGACCTGGAAAACTCGAGTGTCTGTGTTTAACTAATAAAGTTGCAACTCTCATATTTAGTAACTTCTAATGATATCTGCTTGTCAAAATAATTTAATTATAACGAACTGAAACTGGAGACTGATCTAGAATGTGTAAACGCTATTGTGTAGGATACGTACTACAACTATCTGCTTCAGACTGTGAACACATCGAAGGAGGAATAGTTTCTCTCATAATGGACGGTAATTCTGATGTACAATCGTTAAATATTTACAATTTTTAAAGGAGTTCGTCTCTTTCTTTTTGCCGACATTCTAATCATTTTATGTTCCGAACCTTCGTCATATTTGTTCTTATTACGCTCTCCGTAACTGACCTTGCGGAAATGAGGGAATTTCCAACCAAAACAATATCTTTTCAGTTGACTTGTTTTCATGATACAAGTTTTCTAGTAATTCTTACTGTGGACTGTGGAACTTATTTTACATCTCTGTTATTTCTCTTTGAGCTTCAGTTGATTTTCAACTCTCACGTTGTAAATGTTTGGTACAACACCGTAGAAAGTGTAATACAATCTCTATACAAGTAACAATGACAGGAAAACCGAACGCACTTCGTTATCTCAACAGTTAGTTTTATAAATATTTAGCAATTGCGATATAAAGGGAGGATTTCTGTCAGAAATATACGTTGAGCGGAGTGAAGCACGGATGCCCAAGGGAACTTTGGCCTTATAAGTATTTCCTTACTATTGGAAATTTAATTCGGTTCCTAGAGCTTTACGCATTTTGCTTAGGTTGAAAGAACTTGTATCCAACTGGGAATGACGTATCAATTTTTCATTGGCATTTTTATTGGCTAACTTCTTTGCTTAGCCACGCCTCGTTACACTGTCTATACACACTATATGTATTTATATATATATTGTGTATATATATATACAAACACACAGAGATTAAACCAATTTAACCCTTGATACATCACTGCAAAGATGAGGTTAAGATAAATCTCAATAACACTTGTTCAACCGTCTAAAGAAGTCATAGAAAAGAGAAGTCATTTCGTTATTGGTTTCTACTCTTTCATGCGTGTTCAATTTTCGAGGAGAATAGTGGCAGTTTACAAACCTTGGCGTACATCTTGGAGATAATGAAGGCTCGTAGGTCCCTGATAATCTGTACGTTACCGACAAAAAGAAATATATCGCGGTATTTCATCAACATGAATTATAAAGTCATCATTTTACATTAGAAAACGTTTTCTAATAAGTCTGTAAAGGAAAGAAAAGAGATACGGGTATATGAATATATAACAAACCGGAAAGTGAAAGATTTTATCAATTATACAAGGCGTGCTGAAGGTAAATGGTGAAAACAAAAGCTTTACAAATATTCTACTGGTAGTTTCTGACAGCTGGAAAATGTTGTGGTGTACGCAAGAATTTCCAAAGAGGAGGGACCACGTCAAGGGTGGAACGCCTGAGGTGTCAGTTGGTCGACGTCCTTCCTCCTAGACACATTTTAGATTAAGCCTTCACGCAACTGCAACCGTTTCATGGCCTTTGAGGGTAATATTTGGGGTGAGAAAGACTTGTTTTGAATGTGCATGGTACTCTATTCTCAATATTTTTCGGGGCTAAAAGTTTGCTACGTTGACGTCATAAGAATAACCTAATGGTGTGGTGCATCAAATCGCTACACGTTTGAACAGGCAAGACTCCCGTTTACTTGCGTCTCTTGTTGCGCAAAGGAAGGGTCAAACTCCACTTCCCTTAAACTATCTTATGATTAAGTTGATGCTATGGAGAGAAAATATTCACATGGAGTAGAAACCTTATTTGAAATTTGGAGTTTTTGAGTTAGTCTCCCACAGGATGTTAACTACATTAGTTTGTGTAGGATTTGACCTTCTCACTGAATTTGTGTGCATCATGGATGTCCATGAAATAGGGGGAATTTGAATCATAGAGAGTCCACTGTGATAAAACAACTTTTCATTCACGGTGGGGTGGAAGGGGTTTTGACAAGCAGCACTTAATGGTTTTGTTACACAGTTTGATCCATATATTAAGATATGTAGCTACAAAGAAGCAAATCTTTGAACACAGTTTTGTGTTAATTGTACTCTAAATATAGAAAATAGGCTGATTTCAAGCTTTCAGCATCAATGACCCTGTCACAAAAGATTGTTCGATTATACAGAATAGAATTTGAGGCCCTCCCGTTCCATAATCCTTCTTATTCTCTCTACAATCTCCTGTTTTTTATGTGTTTAAGTGTTCGTTAAGTTTCGGTTGTGCTCTGACGTCATTGCCTCCAATACCATAAATAGTCTTATCTGTATGCAGTTAATAGATCAATTAATTCGCACTAATTTTCTTGCCTAAGTGAGAAATATTCACAGAGTTCTTAGCAGGATTTAAAAATAACCTTGTCCAGGCACTGTCTATTGAAACTTAAAATATATTTGTGTGCAATCATTTGGTCACACACCTGTCTAACAATTCACGTTTTCAAAAATATCATTTAGTTTTGAAACTATTAGCATTTGATGGGTAGTGGCATCAAAACATCTTTCATGTTCACCATCATGAAGAAATCTTTACCGATAAACTCATTTTATTTTCGTTCACCTCCACCCCCACCCTTCCATGGACTATTCTCTTTCCAATCGCGTTTTACGTTCTTATTTGATGTATTATCACAAATTAATGCCTCCGACGCAATTTGAAGGAGGAGGGACAGAGGAAATGAGAACTTGGTTTAGAAATATAAGTCGATAATTCAAAAGCGGAGAATGCAAATCACTCCCTCTACTTGCGTTCGAAGAATATTTTTATTCGTAAAATGATAAACGAATAAATAAACTAAGTATGCTTTTTTGAAACAGTATAATCTTCAAAATAATCTGCAGTTAGTCACAGTGGAAAAGGTGAATGGGAATTACTCCACGCCCCTTAAAAAGTTACAAATGTTTACGAAGGAACCAGCACTATGAATCGTCACTGTAATCACATTCTAGGTAAACATGAAAGCACGAGAGCCATCTGATTGCTTCCACTGGTCTATGGACCCGAGGGCACATTAAAGTTGCTAACGTATTGCAGAAGGTCATCTTGATTCTTCCTACGTAACTTCATAATTCCGATGGGAGGAGACTTTGAGGAGAACAGTATATGATACCTTCGATAGCATCATCAGTGCAATTATCGAGAAATGTCTATTATTACTTTTAGTTTTTACGTAGGCTTTTACATGATGGAGACAATGGTAGTGCATTGCCTATTCTTATCATCAGCTGTCGTGATGGATGGAAACCGTAATTGCGTGAATTAAGATTAATCTTCCCTCTAATTAGCGTACAGATGCTCATTAATTATGGACTGAGATCGAATTAAAGAGAAAAATAAGCAAATTTTTGCTTGATAATCCTTCAATCCTAGCTAAAAACGCTTGATGAAAAATATCATTTCAACAGAAGTGACACGCCTCAGAGTCACGCAGGTTTTCGTTTAAAGGGCTCGGAGATAACCAATTGGGCGACTTTCAACTCTCTATGGCGACCCAAAATTTCCTATGTTGGACTTGCGATCTTTCGGACTACTTTGCGAAATTGGTAAAATCATTAAAAATTTCATTGTATAGTAGCCAATTACAATGTATCAAACACCACAAAAGCTTCTTCTACTTGACGGAGAAGGCAATAAACCTTATCAGAATACCACATCGATGTCTGTGTTTCCCTTGGCGCCCATCGCTCATATTGAGCTTATGGTGCACAGAGGTGCAACCAACAGAACCTCATTCAGCAAATGGCGGGATTTTTAACCAATTAATGCAACTGGTCTAATAACAATCCTTAATAAGGCTTTATGGCTTGCAGTTGCAACTGTCGTCAGGGTAACGACATCTGACATCTAACGATATCTCAAAAATGCGCCTTTGGGCGACTTTTAGGTGACTTGATCCCATGGTGATTGGCCCATGGTCAATCTGGCGCGTGAGTTGAGTGGAAAATCATAGCATGATGTTTTATACAGCGATACCAAGGGAGCGGGGGTGTAACCAGAAATTGTGAAACGTGTGTTTCATAATCTCTGGTTTAACGAGGGAGTCCCAGTGTACGTCAGTCCTAGTGAACGTCAGTCCCAGTGTACGTCAGAGCAGGGCTACAGGGGCATATTAATCTATCAAAGCTAATCTTCTGCCAAGATCTTTCATCCCATCTACGTTCTTCTTCCTTAGGAGTATGATCTAATACTTAAAGACCATTATACTATAACGAATAACAAAACTGGTTGCATTTTAGGGGTAGGCGTACGGGACAGAGTGTGTTTTGCGCCCTCCAAAATTTCTGTGAGGTCGAAATTCGAGCAAAACTAAGTGCCAGATTCAGCAATTTTTTTAGTGATTGTCTGAAATGCCGATGTCAAGTTTTTTATCCAAGCAAACACGTTACATGAAACTAATTGATTCAAATTTACTCGAAAAATACCTGATTTATTGTTCTAGTGCAAAAACAAAATATTTGTTGTTTGTTGACGATAAACATATTACAGTTGTAAATACTCCTCTCGCATTCTTGCAGGTCACCAGATGATAATTAATCACAATTATCAATGTTTAATTTTACTTTTAAAAAAATGTAAACTCGTCCAAAACCCTGTGCTTGGAGTTGCCCTTCCTCATTTACTCTCGGCCTTATTTAGTACAATTACAACAACAGCAACAAACTTTTACATTTTGGCGGGCTTTTCGACTTTCGTTCATCTCCATCATCGCCGCCATCTTTGAAGCTGCTGGACTTCCATCCATGGTCTTATGGGTTTGTTTGGGAATCGTTTACTCTGATTTCAACGGAACTTAGGGGTTTGACTTAACATCCAAGAGACATCATCGAGTAAGTATCATTGATTTATTAATCACTTGCTTCGAGAACGAGGAGGACTAACTTGTTTATTTACATTTGCTATGCGGCTGTATCATGGACATTTCAGTTGAAACTTTGTGATTGTGTGTTTTTACCTGTAGACTCGAAACATTAAAGAAGATATGTTCACGACTTAGTATCACTTTGGTGCTTGTTGTGTGTTCCCTCTACCTGAAACAAGAACTTTCCTCTCCCTATTTATGCAGTAAAACCACAACCTCATTGCACACGTTTGCCAACCAGGTGTAGAGATCCGTTCAAGGAAAAGTTTAATGGATGAACTTTTGTAGTGATATGAATGCCTTTTTGTAGGGTTTGTTTTTCAAATGCTATAAGTAAGAACGACACAAGTATATTGGTCAACTTCTATTTACAGTACATAGTTTGTGAGCTATTATCATTCCAGATACTCGCTTTTCATTATTTCTCTCTCCTTAGATTTTATTTCTGCAGCATCTTAATAAAATATGCTCTGTTGCTCCGAAGTGGTCTGTTTCTCATAGAATCCATAATAGAATACCTATAACACAAGCACGTAGCCAAGGGGTGGTGGGGGGGTAAGGCACGGGGAGGGAATGCCCCGCAGTGCTTACAAAAGTCTCCATACAAACCTTATTAACAAAATACTCTGGTCACTGAAAATAGCGGTGTATGAGGTTGAGTGCTCCTATCCTTCAATAGAATCTACTGGCCACACGGTTGGTTTATTAAAGTGTTTGAAAACTACAAGGCTGTAAAAGTCAATTCAAAGTCTGAAGAATCCGACTCTCAGGTCTCTAATAGACGTCCTCCCCCGCTTATTAATTTTTGAAAATTTTCTACCCAGGACATATATCAAAGAAGAATCGAAAATACAAAATTCTCTGCCTGTACATTGTAGCTCCATGATCATTGTATAAATTACGTTTATGAAAAGCATTGTTATTTAAACATCCGTGCGTAAAAGCTCTTGAATTTGTTGAAGTATAAATGCTATTGTTAGTCTCTTTTGTTAATATTTCGTTAATATATAAAGTACTGTAAAGCGTTTATTGCACATCATTGTTATTTATTAAACCTGTTTCCATAAAGTAAGGAAAGTCTTCTTTTTTAACCCCCACCCCGGCTATTAATTCTTGAGAATTTTTCCAACCCTCCCTACTTATCCAACCCCCCAGCTATTAATTCTGGAAATTTTTCCACCCCCTGCTATTTCAACCTCCTCCCGTCTATTAGAGACCAGAGATTATTTGTAACTTTTAGAATTGGCATTACCATTATTAGCGTCATTATTCAACGGCCTTGACTGAGACAGCACAATATCTTTCCAAAATTCGCCGTCCCTCATCGACATAGTCAGATCCTGGATCAGTATACTTACAAGTATAGAGTAAAGTAAAGTGAATTATAGGCCACCCTTTTTTGGCCACATCCAATTGCAATTACAACCTACATATATATGAAATGCAAGCGCCGCCGTTTATCTAAGGGATAGCTTCCCTGTCTTCAATTCAAGAGGCTCGGGGTTTGCACCTCGAAAGGGACATTAGAGGCGTCAAGAAGGACATCGTGTCTTAAGGTGCTCTATGCTCCAGTAACATGTCCCATTGTCGTGGAAAATAATCAAACTCCGTTGTAAGGGAAGGAAAGAGTTTAAATGAAGGAATATACGAACAAATAGACATGCTGTTACTTATTTTTCTCCCTTGGGATGTGTAGACAATTTGCAGCCACACGTGCGCTCAAGCTTTTTCTGTAGTCATACCCACTTTTCAATTTTACAAGGGAATAGATCAAATGTACAGCTTCAAGGTCCGAAACTAGAATCTGTTAATCTCAGAACCTTGGGATTATGACATAGCTGCTGTAACTACATGGCTACTGTACCTCTCGTTATGTCATTAGTACCATTGAAGTTTCTTTACCCGTTGGTACCTGAGGACTACCGAAGGAACAGTACTGAAACTTAGTATGGAGGGAGGGTGGGTGGTGGTGCTAATCATTCAATATTGGGTTAACACGCAATAATGGGGTAAAAACAAATTCCCAGAAAACACCCTTTTGCAAAATAGAATAATATTTGTATTCAATGTTGATTTGACAAGCTAGACTTTGTGATCCCTAATTCAGTTTTATCTACAAACAAGAAACTAAAAGCCTCATTATCGTACGTCTAGAATAGAGGGAACGAAAAGTTGATCCTCAGAGAGAGTGAGGTCGACATTTCCATCTCATTTCATCACGTGACACTACCCTTGATCTTGCACGCAAATCATTTTCTGTACATTCATTACGGCCAAATTCAGCTACACTCATTTTAGACATGAAATTTCACAAAATATGTTCTTGCTGATTAGATTAACTACAGCCACACGCATGAATCTTTTTCCAGTCAAAAAACTACCTAATGCCGATACATCGATACACTTTAAAGTTCTTAATAGATCAAAGGTGACGTCCACTCTTTTACTGAAGTTGCATGATAACCTAGTGTATGTTGCCAGTGTTGAGCAAGAGGCTTTGAGATACTCCTATGTGTCAGAGGAGAAAATACAAGATATGTTTCAAACAACCATACATAGCTACGATAAAATTATCGTTCAAATAAGCTGGAATTTCCAGCGAGCCATACCAAACGGCGGTTTAAATTTTGAAGGCAAACAAAGAGGCTTCGATAAATCCGATCTTTTCTCGGAAGTAGAAAGCTTATACATTTTGTATCTTTTTAACTCGTCAATTTAAAGGGTCTATTACAAAACTCATCCCAACACAGAAAGTTTCTTAAAATTTAAAAATTAAGCCATGTTCTCTTACTTCAGTTTCTTATTTTGTGCATGTTATATTTTTAGACATGTTATACCGACATACAAACATTCAGAAGTATGCACTTTGGACAAATGGGCAGAAATACGTTCGCCGAAAAATAAAACCGTCCAGTAATTCTCGTACACAATAAAGATTGCATTTACTCCTTACAGATGATATGAAAGGTAACGAAATATATAGTTAGATAAAATTTGGCCTAAGATCTACAATTTATCACTAACCCCGGTAGATTATGAACAAAATTTCACCTGAAATATAGTTGCATTCAAAGGAAAATTCGACAAGGACAGCTGACACCACAAATCTCTACGATCTGAAGTCAAAGTTGCAAAACTCATTTAAAACATCATGATTACATGACAGCTGAGAAAGGTGTTCTCTAGCTAGAATAGAATTCTTACAGGTAAAATTTAAATTGTAAAGATTGGAATGTCTGTCTCCTTTCTTCCTTAATCAGCTCAAGCTACGCATAGTTACTAACCCAATGGATTAGCACCGGAGCAGTTTAAAACTAATTTTATTCAAACAATTGTACCGTTTCTTTCGAAAGTTTTCTTTTATCCAGGAAACGAATGCCAGTAGACACAACGCTAAAAGCCCTGGTGAATACCACCGTTTTGAAGGATGAATACCCCATGTATAGCTCTTTACATACTGAGTCAAAACAATGTCGCTAAATTTTAAAGGACTGGCTGGTATAGCGATCAGGAGGTGAGAGTTAAGTTACATCTTATCAGCAAAATTGTAAGTATCGAAGTTGTTATAATTCAAATACAAAATGAATTACACAGAAAACCTTAGAGAAGCCAACGATTTGGTAAGCGTGAAGAGCCATTTACATATGTAATGTTTACCAAATGTAACGGGTGGCAACTATTGTAGACATCCACTGGCTTCTAAGTAGCTTTATTACATACAGGAACCACTTTTCCGCATTTTACCATTTAATAATTTTGCTTCTCTGATGAGCTGTACATATAGCAGGTAAAACTACTGAAATATCACCTTACGCTGTGGAATTGTATTTACAGAGAAATCAAGATTGCTACGAAGTTTCATAACGAACTGACAAATATTCCGGAGTTTTAGCATCGAATTTGCCGTCGGGTCCACCGATCTCTAAGAAACACTGGATGGAGCATCCTTCGTGTAAAAGCGAGGCCAGCCGTTGAACGTCGTTTTAGTACCCATCAAACGAGCTCATAAACAATTTTTACAGAACACTGTGGACTTTCTCGTGCCATTATAACTTTTTGGGGCTAGTATTCGTGACCACGCTTTTTCGCTGTTGGAAACCATGGGAAGCTCGATCCAGTCAATTTAGAAGACCACTGTAGCGGTCGAGCCTATTTGACACTCCCCTTCCCCCCTTTCTGGGAATCCCCTAAATAACCAGTCTTGATAGGATTTGTGAAGGACAACAACAAGAAATTGTAAAAGATTAAGATCGTGTGAGTCTTGGAATCTCTTTACCTAAAGCCAATAACTTCCAGGAATACTTTTAGCTAATTTTTAGTGTATTTGTTCCCAAATTGTGCCTCTTGGAACTTAAAAGTGCCCTACCTTGCCCTTTTGAGCCGTTTATCTCCAGCAATATCAAAAATGACTATGTAAGTTACAAATAAATATTTTCAATGGAACTTCTGCTTAAGCGTCAAAGAAAGATCCATATAAAATAGTTTTAGAACACTGGACTACCAATTTTTGAAGGGACGTTAGTGATACTGGGATCCTGTGAACTGATTGTTTACTGTAAATCGAGTTCTACCGAATGACTCTGGCTAAAGCCAACGTTCTCAGAGGAAAACTTGGGGTCTTCTATGGCAGGTTCTCTTTTAAGAAACTGGTACAGTAGTCCAAACTGTGTTTCCATGAATGCGCACGTTATCGCATCGACCCTGCACGTAATTTTATCCGAAACAGTGGGCATTGATCAACAGATGTTTTCAGTGATAATTTTATTGCAGATAAAAAATTCCAAACAAAGTCTTTGCATACTTACTTATTTTCTTAAGATTCTAAGACGTGCTTGGATCTGATAACAGGAAAGATAAAGATCATAAAGTTTTAAACATGACCTATCCAAAGGGTCATTGATTATGTCAATGAAAATTTAACTGGGACACTATGATACCATCTAGAGAAAATGCTGTAGTGTAACTTCAAGTTCCGGGGGGGGGAGGGGGATGAGCTCATTTGGTACCGTTCCTGGTGGCTTAATATGGAAGAGAAGGTAAAAACAAAATTCTCTAATATAGCATACATGTTTTTAATGAGCTTATTGTTAATAAAGTTAGAAATAATACACGTACAACATATATGATATCGGAACATGCGAGAGGAAGAAGGGCAATATTATTTGACCAAGATAAATTGAATATATTAAGCGGTTACTCGAAAATTTAACCGTCATTCTACAATATAGCACCAGCATTGTAGAGAAGCAACCCTAGAGCAAGCTTTTGCAGTAAGTGACTCCCTAGAAGAAGCTGTACTGAAACATGTAGACTATGATGCGACAGACGTTGCTGTCGGTATAAAGTGATTAGAGAACGTTTACACACAGAAGTGACACGTTGCAAGTGGCACGCTTTGTTGCATGCCACTTGGAAACGGACCGTTATGCAAATGTATGGAGTCTTTTACATCAAAGTGTCATGGCAAGCGGCATCAATGATGCTCCACATACATACCACTCAAGAATTAGATAATTTAGACTATTTTCCTGATCGTGCCACGAAGCATGCCACTAGGAGACGAACCGTTGTGTAAATGTATGTAAATGAGTCTTTCACATCAAAATGTCATGGCAAGCGGTATCAGTGATGTTTCACTTACGTACCTCTCTAGAATCAGATCAGAGCGTTTCCCGAATCGTGCCACGTAGTATTATCCTTGCTTCTCGACCTTTTGGCCAGGATTTAACGTAGTATGTAAGTTTAAGCCGCCTTGGTCTAGTGGATAAATTCCTTGCCTTGAGATCAAGAGGGTCAAGAGTGTCAGAGTGCAAATCCTGGCCCATTGGCGATTTCAGGAGGGGCATCCGGTCATAATGTGCTCTATTCTCCAGTGTAGTATAGTAACTCAATACTTTGTAGTGGTAGTCCTGCCTTGTATTGAGTGAAGGATTATAAAAAGGTATCTGCTCTCGTCAAGTCATTAGGAGTGATGTATTTGCTATACTATTATTGAAATTTTCGGCCGACAGTCAACATTTCGTAACTTACGTTTATACAATTCTTGTATAATACTCTTTTATAT
>JAAAKL020008719.1:0-15681 GCA_010016065.2 Carybdea cf. marsupialis auct. non (Linnaeus, 1758)
TTGAACCTCTTAATGCATGTTAAAGGGTGCGTCCTGTTTGTCATTTATTGAATTTGACGATACGTATTAAACAAAAGATATCTTTGTTGGTAAACATTAAACTAAAGCAAAAAGAGTGAACGGAGCTGTTGCTTGAAATAATTGATGAAACAAACTCTCTTGATAGCTTTAAATATATGTATCAGTGGATGTTTGGCTATAAACGTGTCACCACTTTTTGCGTCAATTATTTATATCTAACTACCATTCTTCTTCTAAGAGTAATATGCCTAATACATATAAAATCTATTTGTTTCACTAACACATTAAATCTCAAGGCCACATGGGTATAGCAGTGTGTTTTGTGGAGCGCCAATAAGAATTGAAAGGTAATTCAAGCGAGAGAAAGAGCACGGTTACCCGGATTTTGTTACTTCCCAATCTATGTACAATATGATTTAACTACCTTTAGTTTGAATGACTTTGAATTCTCTATACCAACTATTTGTTAAGGGACTTATAAATATGCGATAGTGTGCTTCCCTTAGCACGAAAATAGTGCACATCCTGAATGGGTGGATCGCCGTTGCATAACTTTCAACAAGCGTCGGACTCATTGAAGAAAGTCCTTCCAAGATCAACTCATTTAATGCAAGAAGGATATAGATATAGATGTCCTTTAGAGAAGAAAACAAGTGAATAATTTGCTAAACACAGTTACAAGGCATCGAATGGGATTGTAGAACTTCCATCTCTCCATTTTCTCTCACATGGACTGGGTTGATCATGTAACTAGGGTAAACCCCCTGAATGTAATGAAGATGTAGTGAAAAGGAGCTGTCAAAAGCTTCAAAACGATGGGACCAAACCCGAGTTGGTGGGTTTCAGAGCAAGGCCGTGGACCACATTGCCACATGCTTTACATTTCGACACCATAACATTCTCAAACATAAGAAGCTTGGATACTTTATTGACAAAAATGTGACGGCTGTTGCAAGTTTGCTGTGCGGTTAGGCATTAATTTGTCAAGCCTAGATCTCCACGTATTTCTAAAGCATTGTTGCATGTCTGTTTCTTAAATTTAACATTTGCTAATTTGTTTAACTTAAGACTGCCATTGTAACTCAACATTATGTAAAATTAATACTGTTTTTCTGGTAAGCGTATTCAACCACCGTGAAATACCACCGTGGAATAAGTTGTTCTGAGTTTTTCTATTTATATGACAAATAGTCTTAGGGTTGGACTGCTCATTCCTTACAAAAAGGTGATGGTAGTAAATATATCATAATACAAATAACGAAGTCTCTTAGTTGTAGACTATTCCTGTGATGTAATCATTGTAGCATGTCATGTATTCAAATGCCTTAATGGATCCTGTATCTCCAGATTTGCTCTGAGCTAGTTCAAGTCTATGTGTAAGATAGGCCCCACGAACAAAGCAAGCACGTCACTGAGGGTAAGCGAGGTAGGGCGCCGCCTGCCCTGTGAGCTCTTGTTTTAGAATTCCGCCTACACTGGCGAGCATATGTCACAGATAAAAAATATATTCATTTCGCCTTCTCTACCATGTTTCGTGTGCGATCTTTTCTTTTAGTCAGTGGGTACTGGTCTCTCATGAGTTTCTCATAAAAAGACTGCATGAGAAAGACGTCAAAACAAAAGGTTAAAGAATGGAACAAAAGTGGTCGTTCACAAGCAAAACTGATCTGGCTTACCTTCCTCAATGTTTTGATACCTGGTATATTGGTACATTGGCTTTCATTTATATGTATATTGTTTTTAAGGCTTAATTTCTGGAAAGGGTTAATGCATATTTCGTCGTATTCCTTCCCACTCTTTGAAAACAATAAATATATGCTCTGCCTACCCTGGAATTTTTTGATAACGTAAGATAACAGATAAATCTTAATAAAATTATGACCACATCTGGAAATACAAAGCTGAGATATCTGAGATAATCAAGGATATATTCCATAATTTTTGTTTTAAAATCTACTCACCAGATCAGCAAAATCCAGACTTACAGAGTCCAATTTTGTGTTAACATGTTGCCTCTATTTAGGTGTAACTTCAGTGAAAATCGTATTTTACGGAGATATAACATCGAGTCACGAGTCTGTCTCACGTTTATATTTAGGTTCTATTCACCTGGTGTACGTCAATTGATAAAAATAATCTAGCCAATAAATCTATGTAAAAGTGAACAAAAATGTGACCTTTTGAGAACATTTTTATTATAATCATCATCAAATTTCGTAATTTACAATTTCTGATTGGAATAGAATCAGAGTACAACTACGCCTGAGACTATGTACATATTATCTCCAAAATCACCAAAAACAAGGTATGTACTTGAGTTGTTAACCTTATAATTCATGAAAAATTCTATAATAACATAACGCTGTTTACTGAATTTACAATTATAGTATCTTTCGATCATTTTTAGCATTTATCTGTATACATTTCAGGTAGCGGGTGCTGATTCTGATGCCATCTATTCCCAATGGAAATGAGGGAGCTATATATGGCAAGGCATTTTAATACATTTTAGATGGAGTAAATCAAATACTTTGTAAAGGAATCCGAGCCTTAAATCTAGGTGGAAGTCTGTTAAGAAGTCTATAATTCCTAGATGGTAGTCCAACAATGGTCAGGTCTAGGGAGCCGCAGTTGCTGAAAAACAGCATAACAATTTCTGGATACTTTTCTGTTGTTAGCCTCATCTTTCTCAAGTGAAAATAGTGGCTGCAGTAAGCTAGTGTGTCTGTTTAAGAAGTAGCCGGCTTTGTTCCCTTACCGGATACATTTAGACTACCATCAGTAGATTATAGTGAACATACAAATTCAGATACGTCTGCCTGAGCTTTTCCCGCCGAAAAGGAATTTATTTGGGATATTTTATTGTTAAACTACAACCAGCATTTTCCTTTTTTATTATCATTACTATCTCACCTCTGCTCAAGGCCGAGGCCACTGCTAGGAACGGGGTTACTCCCCGCTCTCGAAACATAGTTTCCCACTTCACGAGGGCAGATGGCAGAGAACAGTACCTCCGAAATCGTGGCAAGCAAGCTTAGGGTCGGTTCGAACTCATGACCCTCTGATCGTGAGTTTGACACTCTACCGCTATGCCACTACTGTCTCAAACCTTTACTCAACACAGCTATCGAATACTGCTCCTAAGCGTCGAACACGACAAAACAGGCGGTTCACGCTCTACATGAATACCTATGTACCACCTATCATCTAGTGTTCTCTGTAGCATCAGCAGAGGTATAAAATAGCTCCGGTTCTCCTTAAAATCCCCAGTTGCAGTTTTCTCAGATGCTTCCAGCTCTCTGATCTTTGCGCCCATTGAATAGTACAATGAAAAAAACCATGACAACAACAACTGTTGACGGTAGTACGCTAGCCCAAGCCAGCCCATAAGAAAAACCGTATGCCCACTTCTCACTGGGAATTTCGATCTTGGCTGTGTAGATAGAGACTGCTACCACGAGAGTGAGGTCTAAAAGAAGAAGTCCAAACACGAAACAATCAACACCACTGAGTCCTCACTTTCTCTTATAAGATAAATTACTGTAACCAGTGATTCTATAGCATGTTATAGAATCCCTGCTGCAACAACATCAGACGGTTTAAACAGAGTTGAAGTTCCCTTGATAGCAAATCAAATATACATTCCTGTTGTAAAGCCTGCATAGGAAGAGATTGCATGGAGCAGCTTAGCGTATACACGATCTAGTTTTCGAATTTTCATAATCTCTGATTCCATTTGGCATCTTGTAATGGTTAAATACTCAAGAAAGCAATAATAGCCCTTTGTGATGATGGTACGTGCAACCAGCAGTGGAATTCTGTTATTGAAACCTGAATAAATAAAATGTAATGATATAATAAAAATAATTAAAAAGAATGGCTTATGAACGAGATACGGCATAGCAAATTCGGGCTAGTTACGGTTTTGCCACTCGCTGATATTCATTTATTCATATCATGAAGGTTTAGTGCCACTCGCATGTGATCTCTTGAGTCAGAGTTACTGCGCAGATAGGTTGCGCAAGGTTTTTGTGTAAGGGTGGTCATTACAGTTCAAGTTGTCTATTTTTCTGATAATAGAGATGTTCTTCAATTGTGTGTCAATCCCAGACATTTCCCAGTTTAAATGAACCTGTATTACCTTTTTAGAGGTTTTATCTTTATAAAGTTAAATGAAATAGGTACAACAATTAGATAGAAAAGGCTGCCTTAATAAATCGATTTCTGCCGGTAATTTCTCCTTTCAACAAAATCGTGAGTGAATGGCAAACCAAGGATTTGATGAGGTTCGCCTTGCGTGTTTTGGAGCAGAAAAAGGTCCTAGAAATCTATTGACCAGAACATGTAGTTTTCCTGTACACAATGGTCAAGAATTTAGAGCCATCTTTCGACAAAAAGACGCCAAGGGATTGCAAAGAGTTATTTACCTCGTCAATGGCGACATTTAACGCCTGGTGCAACTTGGTGAGTTTTCCTATAAATTTATCACACTCAGACTCATTTTTACATGCGGCGAATGTATTGTCCACATATCAAAAATAAACAGCAAGCAGGTGTCGCCACCTTTACTATTACAATGGACACCTCTTCCACTTCAAGGAACGGTGGACGAATGAACAGGACAAGAATTTGTCTTCTCATTGGGCCTCTTCATCATTTAGCTTCACGGACACTTATTGGTAAAAACAACAGCAATCTGGCATTCAGAGTTCTGATTGGCTATTTTGAAAACAGAGTTGGGTAAAATTTTCATTGATTACCTTTTCAATCAATGTTCTGATGATTTGGTCCTCCGAGGAGTGTCAGACAAAAAAAATCATAAATCACAAAAAAGTTATACGTTATGCTTCTAAATTTTGTATAATTTGTGTGACAACAGGTATTACCTACCTCCGGTCAGTGCAATAAAAGCAATTATCCATGCTTGTAACTTTTTTAGCAATGTTGCAATCACCAAATACACGGCTCCTCCAAGTATGCAAACTGCTGATGAGATCATTAGTGCTTGCGTCACTCGCAGGTAAACTGTGTAATAGAATCAAAGACATTAATCATGAAACTATAAATTATTACAGATGATTCAAGGGCTAGACAAAAAAATTCGTAGTTATGTAGGTGTGTGAACCTTACTTTGTGGTCAAAGCTGCAGTTTGCTCCTGGCATGGAATTAGATGATAAAATTGCATTTTTCCAGCGTGTCTGCACAATCATGTGCTTAATTCGGTTGCCCTGTGTGTTAATAGTGTTGTCACAAGTGTTCCCCCATCTTATAAACCACGTATCAGCTTTTATGAACTCATTTTGCTTTGCCAAAAGATTAAGTCGCTCTCCTCTGCCATTCGTTTTACCAAAACCATTGGGACCTACAATATCGTGAACTACTTGTTTCCAACAGTAGTATTGAAATCGGCTATAATTATTTTACTTCATGTCAATTAAACCAATTTATGGCTTCGTCTGTATGATCTTAAAACTTTTCCATTTACTGAAGACAACGAGGAACTAAAAAACAGTCGAGAATCTTTATGCCCAACGATCTAGTCGAGTAAGGAGGCCATAAAAAGACTTCTTTGGTATAGCCGTAGGTACACATGCTTGCCCCATGGCCTTTAAGCGTGCGATAATACTACGATATCCAATGACGTCCAATCAAAAACAACTATGTCATTTGATATCCGGTACCCCTGCCTCCCTATAAATAGCCCTGAACCTATGATAGGAATAGATTAGATGAATAGAATCTATGGTGTGTATGACATTACATCAATGCAGGGGTGGGACCCTGAGCTATAGCCTGGTTGAACAACCCCTAAAATGGCCTCTGAGTATCTCAAATATTTTGCTTCAACGTTGGAACTCTCAACTAAAATCACAAGCTCTTTCCTTCTTTCCTTTGAGTTTATTATTGGCACTAACTCCATATTCCCCTATCAAAAGTATTTCAGTGAAGTTACTCTTACCTTACTAAAATAACCGTCGCTTCCATGAATTATGGTAAAATGCCTTGGCACTCATACATTAGGCTCTGCATGTTTTCTTGCAATACCGAACGAAGGGGTACGCAAACTTACTTGTTTTTTCCTTTGGTGACAATTTCTCGCATGTTATGCTGTCGGCAGTAATACACTTCTCCCACAAGCCTCTATGAATTTGCACTGTACTTTTGTTCCAATGCACCCAGTGTTTGGTAAGAATGCTACCGACTGCAAATGCAGCCGAGCAAAACATTAGTGTGCCAGCAACGACTCGATACGTAATTTTCATTTTTTCGTTTCTGTATTAACAAAAAAAATTAAAAACAAAAATAACGCAATTCCATAAATAGCAAAAGTATTAAATACAGAAATGTTAAAATAACCTTGACAAAGAAAGTTACGAACGATTAAGTTTTTAAAAAGCCAACATAAGAAGATCTCTGGTCAAATTGATAAGAAAAAGGCAACTTCAATTTGTTGGTCATTGTTGGGCATGGGAACTTAAAGAAGCTTGCTCTTTTTGGCAAAATCGATGGAAAGAGACCACGAGGAAGAGCAAGAAACACATTCCTTGAAAGTCTAAATGTGACGACGACTAACAAAAACATGTCTGACGACAGAAGGTTTTGGAAGGACATGATCGCCGATGTCTGCAACTGACCTGGCATGTAACAACAGCATAGTCACAGAACGTGTTTATCTAGTGCTGCAATAGCATAATAAGAAGAGAGCTGTCGCAGTCGACGTCAGTGAAGATCAGGAAGTAGAATTAAGAAGCATACAAGCAACAATTCCTGTAGAATTTTCCCCACATATTTAAAATTTTATAGCCTTCAACTTAAGTGACTGTGTAATTTGGTTTTCTCAGGATTTACGGACCTTTCGCCTACCCGTAAAATGCTAGCGAAACCAGATTTAATATTTCCAATCTAACGTAGACTACAATCATACCAAGTTTCATCTTCCTAGCTTTCACGGTTTCTGAAATTTGATGTGTTGCTGATGGGAGCTGATAACCAACCAAATAACCCGAAGTTGATAACGTTTATCTGGAGACCGATGAATGTATGGAATAATAAGGTTTATCACATTGAGCGTTTATAGATCAAATAGCTTATTCAAATCGTTCTCCCTGCTTTCAAAATCGTACACAAAATATTTAATCTTTTCATTAAAAACTGAATTCTAAGTTGTATGGACTGTTAAAAAGAAAACCCAATGAAAATGGCATCACGAAGAGGTCACAGGTCCTTAACGTTGGGATGGATCTTTTGCAGCCTGATGACCATCCCTAAGCATAAAGGAATGTCATTTTACCTAGCTTAAAATATCTTAGACAATGCTCCTCCTATTACAGCTTTTATCTTGTTTACAGTTAAATTTGAAAGATGTATTTAAAGTGGAAAGAAATCCTTGTGGTCCGACAAGAATGCGATTGCGGTCAACCCACTAACTGATAACAGCTCAACGCTATCAAATGAGACTGCCTAACATAGTTGGATGAATGCCAGGATAGCCTATCTTGTAAACTCGTACGATAGCAGAATAACATTTATGCCTTCAACTCTTAATTTTATCTGTACACATCCACCGGACCATGCGGCTTAAGTTATATTTAAGAAAAAGCACCTGGCCCTGGATATCAAGCTTATTGGATTAGTAGCTGTAATGACCGGTCGACCAATAGTACAAACTATTACAATTATCGTACATGACAAGTAACAATTCTCTTACTTGTTTTGATGTTGTCCTCGTCCAGTTGGAGAAACAGTTAGTTATTATACACTTATGGAATCTAAGAGCGTGAAAAGACGTTACTTTTGCAAAGTTCGTAACAATTCCAAAGATAATGCCAAGAGAATATTAACAGCTTATGGCAGCATGTTCCGCTAGCCTGCTCCTTAAATAAACTAAAATAGAAAGTTTAGTACACAAGTTAATAAACTGGAATTTGATGCCATCGATCTGTCATTCATTTGGTTATCTGTAACAAAATATCCCCATATCTTCTTGTAGCTACTCGAGCGAATACAACAATACGTGCTTCAGTTGCTTGTACTATCCATTAGAACACCATTTGGATTGCATTAATTTTTAAGTCTGTAAGTAGCCGTTCTATTCATAATGGGTTTCTGTTCCTTCTCATGTCATCAAACTTCTGGTAGATTATAGTTTTACAGCAGTTAAGTGTACGTAGATGAGAATTCATCTATTTGACCCTACGTGGTAAACTGCTCCAAAAATATGCCTTATTCCGCTTATTAAGTTAAGAAAAAATCCCCATCTCCCCGCATATCAGCTGTGATCACCATGTTGCCTCAGGGAGCGCCCTGACCAATTTAGATGAAAAATTTCACGGGCAGGATCTATTTCCTGCCTCTTCGCAATGAAAATAGACAAATAAGCGTCATGCTTGTTCAGTTATGGCCGGAAAAAATGAAAACTAGCTTTTATGATGACATTATGCACGAGGTACACTTCCTTCAGTTGCTTAAACATGTCATATACTCTTGCGAAATTGTGAAGAGCGTCTGAAACCATTTTACGAGGTCCTACCAATAATTCAAACTCACAATTCATTTTCTCAATACTATCAGAAGTTTGTTTATATTATATAGCCCCCCTCGCTTATTTCAATACCCATCATTCTAGATTTTGTAAATTGGTCCAAACCCTCTGTGTCTTTAGATACCCAAGAGAAATGTGACGGAATTTTTAAACAAGGCAATTTTTATTGCTCATTTGTTGTCATTATTGTTTCTTTTGTTAGGTGTTGCTTTGTTCGTAGCTGATGTACGAACGTTACGTTAGCTTCCATGTACTTTGGGGGAGATGACCGGATGTAACGCTTAGTGCCAGTAATCACGCGATGATGCACACTCTCGATGTAACGACAGCGTCTATAACCATAATGAGGCTCGGGTTTTCGAAAAATATTTGCATATTGCTACACATATTCCAGCCTCGTAACAACAAGGGATCCTAAAAAAATGTATAACGCAAGGGTTGAGAGTGAAGACAAGTCTTTTAATGAAGTTTGGTAATAACGTAAACAGTAATAATATCTCACTTCTTTTATTATGATGCGGTTTTATCACACTCCCCTTTACCGGGTTAGGGTGGTGCCCACGTACTAGAGGCTTGTTAATGAAGCACTTTAAGACCGGATGCCCTTCCTGACGTCACCAATGGCCCTTCCGCTATTTTGACCCTGACTTTCTTCAACTGGATTATGGAACATTGAAAGTCGCAGGGAATATGAACAGTGTCATCTCTTGATTATATAGTTAAGCATGACTCCTGTTTAACATTGGTGGCGCTAACCAGATGATTGTCGACCCACTGAATAAATGTATAAAATACATGGAGAGAATTTGATAATAACAATTTATGTCAGAATAACCTTTATTGTTGCCAATGATAGATGGTCTACCACAGCAATATTTGAGTAGGATGGACGACTTGGATATTTAGATGTGGACTATAAAGAATAGGCGTTATAGAGATAAACCTTAAAAAAATTGACACAAGATAAATTTTGTATCAGTAGAAGCGCAATATCAACATTTAAATCTGGATTTGGGCCCACAAATTTGAATATTGGCCCCATATTCGCTTCTGCAAATACCCCTTTCTTCTACATATAAAAATATGTATGAAATGCTCTTTCTTTCTATAAATCCAGTTGGAAAAATTTACAAGGTATAAGGACTTTGTCTTACAGTAGTCGTAAAGAATTTCCTTTTCCTATCATGTACTATGAACCTCTTAAATAACTTTTGCAACAGCTTATACGTCACTTTCTCTTGAATTTTCCTTATCTATCAACGATCACTTTAACTATTTACTTTCTTTAGAATCTGCTAAAATTTATGTCATGTACCGGGGATTGTCTCTCGACACGTGGCCAATAGTTTATCTTTCACAGCTTTTACTAAATGCGGATATTATTTGGCTGTCGTTCCATGCAAAGCTCTTCGCCGATGAAAAGGCGTCCAAAATTTTTGTACACATGGGCCCCGTGATATACTCCTGAAACGCAACCTTGTGTGGACAACCAATGAGTGCTCCCGTCATATTCAATTTTTATTTAAACGTGAACATGAAAATGAATCCAACTTGTCTTTTTAAACATCAAAATGGTTTAGAATAAAATCTCACTCGCTACAATTTGGCTACATTTCAATGTAAGTTTTCAATGTCGACATGGCACGTTACGACTTCAAAGCAACGTTTTGAAAAGACTGGATAAAAAACAAGTTAAGAATTGGGCGTCAATAGACAGATTGTCAGGAGTTGGATGTCACAGACCGATTTGATAGCGATGTTTGGAATTAAGCAGTGAACGTTTTTGCTCGAGGCAACATGTATCGCTCATTTCAGTAACATGTCTTTTTAGGGTGAGGCGGAATAAGGCTTTGTATAAAAATTAGAAGAAATTCTTTTATGGCCAATAGGCCTAACACCACGTTACTTTTCCTGCCCTCAAAAACAATAAAAACATTAAAAATGTACTTAGACCAATGTTCCAAAATGAGGTACCCAAAAATCTTCTATAGTATAGGTGAGGAATATCCCTGTTTGATATATGAGATTTTTAAGGCAGCAAGCCTCTGTTTTTGTACTTTTCTGAGTTAAACGCATTAACAAGTCACTTGATTTGTGTCCAGCTTGTCTTGTTAGGAATTTTGTTGTTATTTTATAGCTCATGCATTACCTTGGAATAGAATGGATAGCTTTTGCATTGACCCTATCCAGACGGTATTCAACTTGCTGACACCAAGTTGAAAGTCCGTGTCAATCAAATATACTCAGCAGAATTTGAGAACTCAACTGGTTCCCAACAAGGAGATAGCCTTTCACCTGTACTATTTACCTGTTACCTGGCAGCAGCCTTATCGACTGTGAGGGAACATTCCACAAGGCCCAATCCACCTATCTCAGTACTGGGCTTGCCGCTAGAGATGGAATATGCAGATGATGTAGATTTTCTGGATGAGGATCAAGAGGTACTGAAGGAACTACTTCCCAAAGCTGCAGATCAACTGAAAGCGGCAAACCTCTTTGTCAACGAGGCCAAGACAGAGTTCACCCATGTCTACCTGTCCAACAAACAAAAAGAAAATGAAAACGATACACCAGTTTGTGGAGAAGAAAAGTGGTGGAAAAGCAAAATACTGGGTTCCTTGCTATGCAGCTCCGCTGACATTAATTCGCGTTGTATCATGGGAAACATCGCTTTTCAGTCTTTTTGGAAGATATGGATACGCGGATCCAAGATCCCCCTCATGAAAAAACTGCAGTTATATATTGCCACTTATGTTTCTCTAATGCTATACAACTGCAACAGCTGGGCAGCACCAAATGCCACACTAGAAAAACTTGATGCTTGTCACCTTAAACACCTGCGTGCTATCACAGGACACCGATGGCCAAACAGCCTAATATCCAACAAGGCATTATATAAGATATGCAATGCAACCCCACTATCTGCGAAAGTGACCAAACAGAGATAGACCATGTTTGAACATGTGCTTCGGATGCCCACTGACACACCAGCACAAAAGGCCTTGGAGTTTGCCGTAGAAGGGGCTAACAAATACAAAGCCCGTAAAGGCCGTCGCTGCACCAACTTATTACGTCTCCTGAGATCTGACTTCAAAAGGCACAGGATTGGGAACGCTAAGATCAGGAAAGAACCTGAAGGAGCTCAGGCCGCACGCTAAGGACAAGAAGCGGTGGATCAATTGGAAGAACGACTGATTGCAGCTGGAGATTGTTTATTCTTAAACCACTTCAGCAGCAGCAACAGTGTACATACATATCCAGACCGGAAATGGTGCGGGGTATGTCGATGAGGAGGTTAGTAGACTTTGTGACCCTACAAATTTACTGAAATCTCTGAAAATTATATTGGTATATATAATCCAATTAACAATAATTGAACATTTGCTAACTATGACTTCCATTCCCGCTGAGGATTGTTTACCGGAAGCAACCAAACTGTTCATGAAAAAATTGGCTTACACGTAGTATAAATCTGTTTTGCCAACAAAAATAATATATAATACAAGAGAAATAGGCCTTAGCAACCTATTATATGTTCATCAGAACATAAAAATTAAGCCTACTCTTCTCTCTGAGTGTGATCAATGGTGTTAAAGTACTTGCCACCTTCCTACTATGTAGTAAAGTCATTGTCTCCAATACCATGAACAGACAGGCGTTTCTAGATCTGATAGATTAGCACGATGAGAAAACTGCTTCCCGCAAATCCGAATTGCATGATTGTTAAAATCATTGGATTTCTCACTAATTTATGCTCAAGTAATAATACAAGGTATTCTAAGCATTGGAATTATTAGCATTTACTGCTGCCCCAC
The DNA here is from genome assembly GCA_010016065.2 of Carybdea cf. marsupialis auct. non (Linnaeus, 1758). Taxonomy (NCBI): domain Eukaryota; kingdom Metazoa; phylum Cnidaria; class Cubozoa; order Carybdeida; family Carybdeidae; genus Carybdea; species Carybdea cf. marsupialis auct. non (Linnaeus, 1758). The sequence goes on from JAAAKL020008719.1 coordinate 12,380, forward strand.
TAGCCCCACTCTCCAGGTTTAGTAAGTTTAACAGTCTCTTGCCTACTACTAAACCGTAACCGGGAGTCTTCTTTGGAATGGCGAATGACAGAACTCTATACTTCACTCTGATAGACTACATCAACTTTGGGGCTTCTAAAACAAGGGCACTTTAAGAGTATAATCATAGATCTGAATAAATATATTATAGGTATAATTGATGTAGAAGATGTTGGCAAAAACATCTTTAGAGAAATTCCGTTACGAATACTCCATGAGGTTGAGAAAGTCACTGCCATCTTGGTCATCTTCATCCTCGAAGGTCATCGATCAATCCATAAATAGAAATTGCAAACATCAGTTTCTTTGATAGAGATTTTCAGCGCAACCACTTCCCACTAAAAGCAAGTAATAAGAGCATGCATTTTAAGCAATAAAGGACAACAAAGCGGTTACATAAAACAATTACACAATTGCAGATAAACAATTGCAAAAAAAATACAACAAAATAATATCTGATAAAGCTATGTTCAAAGTTCATTCATGTACATCCATAGCAAAATATCGCTATTTGCAGTATTAAGTTCATGCTGTGGTGTCATTTCTAATGTATAACGATCATGTTAAGTCACAGCCTCGACGCCCTACAATTGTTTCTATTCGCACCGTATGCTGACATTTATCATTCAATAATTTCTGCAAGTACCGTATCTCTTCTGAAGGCACACTTTCACAGTAAAACACCTTCAAAGCATTTGAAATCATCATACACGAAGTTTTTATAAAGTTATTTAGAAAGGTGGGTGAAGTTACTCTATAAAGAGTTGCATTTGCATAACAAATCATCAAAACCCATTTTTATGGATATTTTTACTTCAAGTAGGGAAACATATCTCCTAATTACGCTACGGTCTACAATAATGATTGCAATTTATGCTGAAGATATTTCCGAGTTAAAATTTCAAAAATCTGCATCCTCTGAGGGTAGATTTCCACTTGGAAAATGTGCTGTCGTATTGACAAGAAGCACGATACGAGTATCAGCGGTACGCTACGTTTATGAAAGCAAAGTTTTGTCGCCAACCACTGAGCTTTCTATCGTTGGCACGAAACTACTAACTGATGGTAACGTCTCTTCTCAGTCAAAAATCACATATGCTTGTGTTCATAAAAAGAAGCCAAGAATGTACTTTGGACGTGAATGTTAGATTAAAAAAAGGAGTCAATACTTTAAGTTTTAAAAGTTAAAAAGATATAGCTACCTAATCAGGTAAAATGGCTCATCACTGAGAGGTCGAGAAATTTTTTTCATTACTAAGAGACTGCGAATCCACGTATGCTGAGCTGAATTCTACACAGTCTGAACCCTGTTTCCTTTCAACTTATTTTAGCAGCCATTTATTATTTTCTTGTTGAGCGATAATCACAAACCGCACGAATCACTCTTCTTCCTGACTGTACTTTTAATAACTCACCATTCGTGTGCTGCTTCCAAAAGTTGACTTGATGTCAAATTTCAAAACCGAAACGGTGAACCGTAAAGGTCGATTTCTATTAAGGCTCATATCGACTAGGCCATTGTTGGTCCCACTGTTCGCCTACGATCGTTTCAGATCATGCAGAAGCGTTTCTTACAACAGCTGATTAGGAAATATCTGTTCGATGGGAATGCCAGTGCTTGTCAGGCAATCAAACGTGTTTCAACCTTCACACATGCAAATACTGATGTTACAGAATTATCGAAACATTATCATCAATACGGTAGTGCTTATTACACTGTAATGATGGAATGTAAACATCGTCATCATAAAGTCTCGAAGGTGAAAAACCATGGGACCGCGGGGAGATGAACCTACGGCTTCTGAAACTGCGCAACGTTGACACTTTCCCACTAAGCTACGGCCCAGCACCAACTAGAGAGAGAAAAAATTGGGATCTCTATTGTTTTAATATTGCGTCACTACAATGCAGACAATAAATCTCCTGAAGTTGGCTGAGATATTGTCTTGGCAAAAAATGCAGGTTACAGTGGAAGTGACGAAGCGTTCTGAATTTTCTAGAAAAAGGTAACATGCAAGTACCTGCAGGGTAGCCAACAACTACAACGACGTTCTCTCTAGTAGATGCAATAAAATAGGCCAGCGACTTTTGGCCTGCACACACAACATAGGTCTCCCCTATTTGCCAGCAAACACCCTTCACAGATTACTCAAGCAGTCCTCAGTCAAGAAAAAGAGCCAAGATGAAATGGATCATTTTTCATGTGATGTGACGATAGCCAAGTTTCCTCGCCATTTGAATGAATACTGTAACTCACTCGCGCCATTGTTGTTGTCTATATTTTATATGCAAGTACTGTTAATGCTTACCCTGCAGGTTTCAGAAAGGAATAATCTTCCCTACCATTTTGATTTCTTGCTTGATTTGGGGAGAAGGGTGACAACATGGGAGGAATGGGATAGCCCTTGACTAGAAGTGGGCCACCCATTGAAAACCAGGCTTTACTCTTTGTTCCACCACTGGTGATTAATTGAGCTAATTAAATCAAATTCATTCACTCATTCGTTGCCTTGTCTTAAGACATGGGCTGTCATGACTGCCCAACCCTTTTCTATCTTTGACCAGATGTAAAAGCCCCGTAGGTATTAGTCCATTTCCTAGCCTACCATACAGATTTGATAGAAATGTACTTCTCCGCCTGCCCCTAGCTCTCTTTCCCTCCCTTTTACCTGTCAAAACCAGTTGTTCCCATTGCCCCTCTCTTATAACATGTCCTAAGATATTCAGCTGTCTGTTCAATATGGCCTCCATCAACTTTGATGTTGTATTAGCCCTCCTAAAGACTTCCTCGTTACTCACTTTATCCTTCCATGAGACCCTTAAAATTCGTCGTAGGAACCGAAGTTCTACTGCCTCAGTCTATCCTGCATTTGTTTGCCCATTGTCCACGACTCACAACTATACAACAAAACTGACCAAATGTGACTCTGCAACAGTCTCAATTTAGTAAAGCTTAGTGTTTAAACTTTATTTTTGGTTTATGAAAATCGTCTTCATGTTATTGAAAGAGGTTTTAGCTATTCCTATATGTTTCTTTATTTTAAATCACTCCTGGAATCTGATGTTAGCTCGCTGCCCAGATAGTTAAAGTGGTCAACTTGTTGTGCAGGTTTGTCACCCGGTTTGACCTGGCATTCAGGAGGTGGGGGTAATATCATAATCAATGACATCTCTCGGTTCTGTTTCTGCAATTTGTTTAAGAAACATTAAGTTTACACTGCTGTTATGCCTTAGAAATGCACTTATGCTCTAGAATTATAGAT
>JAAAKL020008720.1:0-15681 GCA_010016065.2 Carybdea cf. marsupialis auct. non (Linnaeus, 1758)
TAAATAAATATTTAAAAATATGGAGAAATAATAATAAAAGTATGTATAACAGCAAAAACAACAACAATACCTCCCCCCAAAAAGAATAACCCCAAACTCCCCCCCCAAAAAAAAGACAAAAAGAAACAAAAAACAACAAAAAAGAAAGAGTTAAAACTTGAAATAAAATTAATTATGTTGATAATATAATTGATTATTAATGATCGTCTATTCTGTTTAAACCCCTGTTCAGCATGTCTCCCAAGGTGATGAGGTATTTTTCCAATGCCAAACAAAACATTTGTCGCACAGTAGGTTAGTATTTAACGATTTACTTGAAAGTAAAGTCATGAAATATGACTTACTTCATTTTTCCTTGCTGATCCAACAAAAAGAAAGAACAAGTTAGCCAGCCATAAGGACAGGGCTAGATTAAAGTGGATCACATTGCGGTCAGAGAGGAACAATCTCCTAAAACGAGAAAGAAAACAGTGCGCATTATTTTCTTAAGTAAATGCAGTCTTTGAGCAAGCAACTCATTCAAAAGACATATGCACAGCTGTGGCGTGTATAAAAGAAATTGTTACCATATGGCCAAGAATGAAAACCCAATCATTGTCTAAAACGTACAACTCCCTGAATATAATCCCGTCCTTGTATCGAAAGCATGGGACTTGCGATTGGCAGTCATGGCAAATCAAGACAATGGAGAATAGTTTTAATATAATTGATACAAGTAAAACGTATTCTGTTAGACTTGTATTCAGCACTTTCTATACAAATCAAGCTACAGAGGAAGCTATGATGTAAAATAGGAGGCCATATATTTGAAGTTGTTATGTTCTGCATAGAATCCAACCATGACAACAAAGCAGCTCACGAGGAATCGGCAAAGCTATGGAATTAGCAATCACCTGGTTTCCAGAATTGCGTAGACCTGGATGTGACGTCCACCGGTGGAATATCGGGAGCTAATGTGGCGGCTAGTGACCATAGCTCAGTTGTGTCACCATAGCTCAGTTGGTAGAGCATCACGCCGCGAATGTGTGGGTCCCGGGTTCGAATCCCGGTGGTGACATTTCACTTTTCACTAGTGTCTCTTCTAACTTGCAAATTTCATCTAGTTAACAAATGGAACAGCTGCAACAAAAATTATTATTTCCTTACCTGAAAAATATGATGACCACCAATGCCACCGTTAAAGAGGCTAGGGACACACAACAACCGACTTTTGTGATGGTACTCAGCGCCTTTCTATGAACGTTGTTTAAATTGTTTTCCTAGGAAAAAGTTAGGGTTACAGGCATCAAGGTTATCAGTTAGTATGCTAAAAACCTTTGAACACCCGAAACCTGTTTAAGCTTCAAGCATAGAGAACAATTTGCTATTTACCGAAAGAGGCTAAGTCGCAAAGTCCTGGTGGAGGTGGTGCTGCGTCTGCATGTGCACACTGCAGTGCACTGCACTCCCACTCAGATTCTTGAATCAAATGTAAACAAATGTGGACATCACTATTTTAGGAAAGTGTGGAAAACATGCCTATTTATATTTTTAGGTGCTACTGCAATCATTTTGGCTTCATCAAATGTTACATTGTAGAACCAACTTTGTTCAATGTTTATTGTTATATTAAACGTTTGGTGATTTATGATGTAACAAAGTCGCCACGGAATCAACAAAGGAATTTATTTTGTATGAATAGAATCAACAATAAATCAACAATAATTTTGCGAAGACAGAATCAACAATTAAGGTATTTTGGTAAGAATAGAATCAACAATAAAAGTAATTTGGTAAGAATGGAATTAACAATAAAAGTAATTTGGTAAGAATGGAATCAACAATAAAAGTAATTTGGTAAGAGTAGAATCAACAATAAAAGTAATTTGGTAAGAGTAAAATCAACAATAGAAGTAATTTGGTAAGAATAGAATCAACAATAAAAGTAATTTGGAAAGAGTAAAATCAACAATAAAAGTAATTTTACAAAAACAAAATCAACAATTAAAATAAACTCTGTAAGAATGAAATCATCAATTAAAGTATTTTGTTGAAATGTGGTCAACGAGTAACTTTGCAAGAATGGGATCATCTATAGTAAAATAACCTTTTAATAATGAGAATATTTAGTTACCTTGTTGGTGACTTTGAATAACACTGAAAAGTCTGTCAAATGATTACATCTGCAAATAGAGTAGGAGTCATTCCCAGACACCAAGTAACATCCACGTGTTGACCAACCTCCGAACTCTGTGATTCTGCAAATATATCAATGAGGATATTTGTGTCAACATTTTTCTTAGTCCTTGGTGCAGGAGGTATTGACATGAGGAAAATTTATGCATGCATAGTAATTAATTGATGATGGCCATTTTTATTATTAAAAGGCCCTATGAAACACCTCCTTGTTGAAGAGGCGACCCTAGATGTGTATCATAAATTATCATAATTATAACAGAAAATTTGTTGAACCTTTTTTTTAAAAACCATGACCTGAATCAGATCTTTCAAACATCGTAGTAGGTGTAAGCGATAGATGTATCTTTTGACAGAGAGTACTGGAATTGGTATAGAACAATAAAAATAAATTGAAGTTTGAAAAATACATACTAATGTTATTAAAATCATAATCGTATTGAATAATTAAATGATACGAGAGAAGTAGAAAATATGTAACCTAAGGGTAGGGGTGTTGATAGCCTTCTCAAACTGGGTTACAAAAATTAGTAAAAAAACCCACACCTGTTTGGAGTCGATTAAATATTCAAAATTGCAGCCATATTTTTTTTGGATAACTCTATATATCGCAGGTCAAGGACTTTGTTATGGAAGTAGTCTGGGAAGGAGTTGAGCATCAGATATAGATTCTAGCTTTGACATGATCTGTTAGTACTACTCAATATAGACTTCTTTTTTTGGCCTTCAGTCATTCATCAGTTAGGAATAAAATATTTATGACATTCAGTCACGATGATGATTGGTCAATTACTTCCAGTCCATTTCTCGTTTCAAACAACAGTAACTTCAGTCATAATGTCAAGACTCGTAACTTTAAATTACCGGCAATTAATCCTTAAGGCGAACCATAATATAAATGTCAGATTTGGAAACAATACGAGGTTTGCTTTCGGAGAAGGGGGGAAATGCCTCCATTCAGACCCGTGACCATGCCCTTGATAACGGGTTTTGGAAACCGTAACCCATGCACTCAAAAACAGTTTGCAATGTCGTATTGCATGAAATATGTAATTAATAACACTAACGTAGATTCAAAGTCCCAGAAAACACAGCTTGCTTTTCCACTGGATTCATTCTAAAAGAAGAAGATACATAAAAAAAAATTATGAAAGCTGTTTTGTCAACTTTGATGCAAAACATTAGAGATTAGTGGCTTAAGAAAGTTCTGAGTGATAATGAAAATATATCTAAGTGTAAAGAAAAAATCGACTGTTGTTTTCTAGGAGATTTTTACAACGAGAAATATCAGATTCCACTTTGTGAGGTTGTAACGTTGAGGTCTGCAAAGGATGATATTACCTTTTGTCGCTTAAAAGTCAGCGTAATCTCGTCATTTAGTTCTGCTGGTGGCTCAGGATCGATGACTGTTGAAATAATTTTACCATCCATAAAAACCCTGGGAAAAAGCAAGATAGAGAGAATATGTCAATTAGACTGACTGTCGCAACTACAGGGATACGTTAGGGGCCATGGCAAATGTAGGTTCTAGAAGTGAGGGGTTGAAGGGGTAAAAATAAGGAAAAGAAATATTGCTGTAAGGAATCTATCTTTGTTTTAAAACAAGCAAGGGGAGTTGGAAATTGCCAGATTTGAGTGTGTATTCTATTTGAATCGTCCTTAACCCTATTTACAAAGTACTGTAGACATGAATTCTCAGCTTGCTCTGATAAGCTAAACTCCTCTTTCCCAATCGCCTAGAAGTTATTGTTAGACGTGTGTTCTTTGACAATTTAATTTGAAAATTTCCATAATTTAAATGGCACGAATTTGACCTCCCTTAATTGTTTTGTTATCGAAGCAAGCCCTCATGATATGGGTAAGCAGTTTCTGTGCTTCTTAAAGCATTACAAACTACAATTATTCTATAATTAATAAATGCTATAAAGATTGTTGCAAAGCGTAAAAAGATAGCACTGTCGTCACCTTGATATGACTCTTCAAAATGATCTTCCGTGATTTCAGCTGAAAAATGCATTTTGTGTTGGAAATCACTTGTTTAACTGTTAAACTATCTAGTCGTAAACTCATTTAATCTATATTAGTTTCTATATAATCTACATGAAGTTATATGGTCTATGAAGTCCTGTTGTACATGTACAGTAATATTTTGAGGAGGCCTTCAGTAAGGCATCCATGTGTAAACTTTCGCTTTAAACTCTCGTCAGTTAAGCTCGTGCCAACATCAATTCTGAACGAAAGGAAACCGTTACATATCAACTACATAACCACGGTGTAAATAAAAGCAAAACACTATCTGATCCCGGTTCGGACAAGGAACAGGCTGCGAAATCCCTGCCAGTGCAAAAGGGGTTTTTTTAACTTCAGGATCACTCTTTGTGGTAATCAAACTGATGGAAGTGCAATGAAGCACTTCTTTGTTGTTTACACATGTGCCCATTAGTTAAGACCATCAACAAGTTTGTAATGCTTACTTACTAAAGCACTTTAGTCAGACACAACATTGCTCTTGAAGATCAGTTTTTAAAAGCCGTAAAACAAATATTTGTTGACTTCTTTTCCTATTTTTAAATTGAATACAATATAATGCTGATATGTATATGAAGTAACAAGTTAATCGTTGCAAAATCTAGAAAATAATGAATTCTTAATTTTGTAGATGTGCTTGCCTTTCATCACTAAACGTGATTCCGTCTTCCATTTGTGGGAATGCTTCAAATGCAGTTGTTATAACAGTTGCTTCACCTGGTTGAAAAATCGTTCAAAATTTGGTGTTAAAGACAAACATAAGTTTAACATTTTTCCTAACAAAAGGCCATCATGCTCCTATCTTGTTCCAGTAAGTTAAAAGTTTGCAAAGGCAAACCAAGTACAGTTGAGATTGTCAAGTTAATACCGAACAAGTAGCCATGTCATAAAAAATCCAAGGCCTGTGTAGCCTAACTTCTCCACTATTCACGCCTGTGCACCTCTTATTTATGTGAAGCGAGGAAACTGATTTTCTTAGGTCTTTTAGTAGCTCGACTGCTAATTAAGAACGAGAAAGGATGAACATTTAATGAAATGATAAACGGATTCTATTTCCTTACAACAACCGAGTATATTGGTTCACCATTCGCGTCCCGCCTTTAAGGGTGCTACAAAGCAACGAAGCTGCAATACGGAATTTGCACGCGTTGAAACTAGCTGTTGCTTGCATGTCATTTACAACCTGTCTAAGTATGCTTCAGACTTGCATGGCTCCCATCAAATACTTAGAAAAGGTTTCAACGTGTTGGGTATCATGGGCTTGCTGAAAGCGCAAATTTTGCAATACTCTAATCTTCACACCGGAGTATGCGGAGGGAAAGTGATGACGTCACAAATCAAAAGTTTTGGAAATAATACAATTTAGCTCCAGATATCTAAAGGCATCCCGTGAATAGGCTGTTTCGCAAAATACCAGACTATAGTGTTTGAACGAGAGGCGTTTGAATCTTAAAAATCTCTGCTGAAAACTCTGTTGATATTCCTTGGTTCCTTACGTTAGGAACCGGCATCAAATAGTAAGTAGCATCAAATCCTAGCACGCCCAGGGTTTGCTTTCCGGGTAATTGGGTGTACAAATGGTTTTTCCATTTCAATTTTTTCTGTCAACAATGCACAGAGCAACGTGAAATCTTCCTCTTCAGAATTCCTTGCGTAGGGTATTCAGAATGAGTCTTTAGTGGGAGAGCAAAAAAATGTACCTGCCACTAGTTACAGCTAGTTACCGCTGATTATCGATAGTTATCGGTAGTTATCGCCCGTTATCGCTAGTTATCGTTAGTTATCGCTAGTTTTCGTCTATTGGAAACCGTACTTAACAGGATTTGATGACGCATGAAAGTGGTATGTTAGTCAATCTGATGTCAATACAGTCAGTGACCATTACGAATGCAGGTTTATCGACAATATCTAACAAGAAGACTGTCAAAAGATGCTGCACTTATTCTTAGCGGTCAGGAAATAGCGCTTAAACGTTTCCCATTATATCCATATACCACATTTCCCATTATATCCATATACCACATTTCAAAGAAGTGATCACTACCAGAATAAAACATACGTACGCGCTGCCATGCCACCAAGGGCTTCTTTGGGGATCATAAGGGAGTCTGTCATTCCCTTTGAATACTGCTCAGACATTGGAAACTTGTAATCTTTCATCTTGGAAAGACTGAGTGTGGTCACGTCCATCCCTGTAACATGAAGTGAAAGAAGGAGATTACTGCATATCAGATTGAGATAGATTGAGAGGGGGTAGGTAAGCGGAGGGGAGTACTAGAGGAATCAAACCTGCTCGTTAATATTATAGAGATGTTGTGCTCACTTGAAAACTTAGTGGAATTTTACTGCCATGGCATGATTGAATCCAGTATGAAATTTTAACTCATATGCATACTATGTCGAGACACGAATCCTCAGAAAAGTTTTTATATGAGGATTTGATATAGGACAGGGCTTGAAATTGGATAACTCTTTATAATAAAGTAATATTGATGTAACAGACACGGGATTATGGACGTTTTAAGGGCATACATTATGTATACTCTGCGTGGCAGAGTAAACTTTGCGTGGCAGAGTAAACTTTGCCAAGGCGACCATATCACAATTTTTAAACGTTGAACATGAGTGATCGTGCCTGAAAAATGGCATTACACCATCTCTGATCATTACAGATAACTACAGGAAAACTATTGGTATGTGCATGACATACGGTTTTGTCATTATAGCAACCTAATGTCACCTCTACGGGTGAGAAAAATGCCAGCTCCATCTTGTGTATGGTTGTACTTACAAAGACCATCCTGATGAAGTGGTACACTTCTCATGGCTTCCGTTGGAGAACCCATTGCAAATGCTAACCTCTTTCCAAATTCTTCCAGAATTTTAAGAAGGGCAAAACCAGAAAAGTCCTAGTGAAACCAAAAGAACAGTTTATCACATTATTTGTGTTAACAATCGAGATTATTTCTTTACATAGAGTACTTATTGAGGACGGAAAGAATTATTGGTATTTTACGGGATATGTTTGAAATGTGGTATGGTCTTGTAAGGGATACAAGGTAGAATATGAGATCTAAAACAGAATTCTTGCTAAACCTTTTCCAGCAAGACCAGATCTAAATTTTTAGTGACAGAAGAACTGTCTATACTTGATTTACAAATAGTACAACAGTTATTAATGACTCATATGATAATAATAGCATTAAAGGAAAGAAAGAAAACTATATTAGAAAAAAAAATATAAAGGAAGTTATTGTGATTTCTAAATGGTCGTTGTGAATATATATCCGCTAGAGACATTTTCCGTCCATGCAATCAAACAAATCCTTTCCACTTAGTTCTCGAGGTGGGGCTTAAAGCAATAAATGAAATCTTGATCAGATTTTCCAAATTGGAATGGCTACCAAGTTTTTACTAATTTGATGTGTACTACTACCCCAAGTCTAACGCTGTTATCCCCAATGAAGATTTCAAATGCATTGTTTACCATACTTAAAGTTGCAGGTATTCATCACGATTTTGTATTAACGAGTTCTACTGCTCATTATTAAATCAACAAACATATCATGCAAGGATGCGTATAACTCTGAAAGGTACTTTTGTGGAGTGTATACAAATATGATATGTGTGATTTATGTCAAAGTTAAACCGTCCTGCTAAAATCCTTGTGAAGCACGCTACCATCAAGGTATGTCTCGTCAGCCTTCACTAAAGGGAATGGTTCCTCTACTTCTCTCCCCAAGCATGCAAATTGCTGATTTACTTTCTCTTACTGTCACTAGACCTTTTTTACACCATGTAGAAAGTTGAGTATCGCTAGCTTTACTAATCAGTTGTCATTCTTATTCAGTATTTAGAAACGATTTGGATTTATTTATTCGAAATAGGGGTCATATCATTGGTTGTGTTTCTAAATATTTCCGCAAGGAATAGGTTGGACCGTTTTGTTGTGCTTGAGAATGTTTGCTTGTCAACTTGGTCGAATAACAGCCATATATAATATACCCATTCCTTCCTCGTTAATAAATACTATAGGTGGTTTATAAGCTTTGCTCTAGTTCTGGAAACTGTTGGTATAGGACAAGGAACAACATTTAGTTTACCGGACATCTAAAAGATTTGCACAACCTTCCATGATAATTAGACTCCTTGCAATATAATCTTTTTAATGTTTTACCCTGTACACTCTTATCAAGGGTTCTCGTTTGATGACGCTGACCTCTAAAAAAGACTGGATCGAGCTTCCCATTGTTTCCAGCAGCGAAAAAGTTTTGGCACGAGTACTGGCCCCCATTAGTTAAAATAGCACAGGAATGTCCGCCATGTTACGTAACATTTTTTATAAGCTTTGTGTGCTAGGGACTGAAATAGCGCCCACTGACTGACCTCACTTTTACACGGAAGATGCTCCATCTAGTCCTTTTTGGAGATCAGTGGTGAGTGAACAACGTATTACGATTTTGTTGTTTAACTTGTTTTTCTTTTATCAAGTGTATGAGCAACATTGCAAATTGTTAATCAAGGGACAATCGCTAATCGCGTAGTCCTTTGAAGAAATTTTTGCTTGCAATGCTTTGCTACGACAGGCCGAGTGGGTAAGCGGAAGGGGCGCACTCTGGAGAGGCTGCGGCGAAAAGCTTGAAATCAGAGGCAGAGAACATGTGGGAACGGTCAACAGCATGTAGATGAATACTAGAGAATAGGGGAAGGAAAATTGCTTTTCCAGTTGAATGGGCGAGTTGTAAATGGTCTGACGGGCGTCAATGAAATAGATACATCGCCCGACTTCAGCACGTTTCCATACTAAAGAGACTCTGCGTATGATCCTGAGGATGATGATTGCGAAGGTCATAATGGCCACAATGGCAATGTTGGTGATGATCAACCTATTAGAGTCTGAAAAAGAAATGAAAGCATACGTATTTGGGAGGATTTAAAATGTAATCCAAGACCTGCTATTAGGATATTTGTTTTTTCAAGGCTTCGATGCCATAAAAGAAAATGTAATTATCCTAATATAATGGTTTTTAATTCTAGAATTTATTGCTAGCCCAAAATATGCACTTTATGATATTGATAATTAAGATTGTAATCATTGGTAATTAGCCGTGATCTACATACAATGATAACTGGCCTGAATATCTTTTTAGCCCAAATCATTCATGTTCAAGAGTCAGCTGCGGTTATGAATGGTGATAAGTAGTCATAATGGACTCGCCTATATCAGATTAAACTGAGTTGGAATTAGGCCGTAGATGGTAAAATACACCTACGGAGTTTTTCCTACAACGTCAATTATCACAATAAGGGAGTTATCATTGCACAAGAAAACTATTTCAATGCACCAATTTGATATCAAATGAGGAGATACTTCCTAATCTTTTGAAGACAGATTTATACGTGGTATTACTTGGCAGGACTTTGATCTGGTTAGCAACAATAGCGTTCTATATTCTTTCCTTCTAGTTTGGTTATTGCAGGTTTGCGTGCAATTTGAATATGTTACTTTACAAGTGGTAAAGAAATGAAATGTTTAACTACATTTCTCAATTATTATCCCAAACGAGAGCAAGATAAACTGACCTCGTTGGTCGTATTTTGGCAACACCCGAGCTGCGAAGTTCCATTTTCTTGTAACTCTTCTGAAATATGATGTCTGGAAAGTTGAGGTCTTTCATTTGCAAAATACGCATGAAGAGGTTATGAAGTAATGATTAGCATGAAAAAGTAAGTTACAAGAAAGTTACAAGTAAGTTACAAGTAATTTACAAGTAAGTTACAAGAAAGTTACAAGAAAGTTACAAGAAAGTTACAAGTAAGTTACGAGTAAGTTACAAGAAAGTTGCAAGTAAGTTGCAAGTATGTTACAAGAATTGCTGAAGAAGTTACAACTATTAAAAATCTAGTGGTTAGAGGTACAACATAACAATAATGATGATAATACAACAATAGTGCAACAGAGAGTAGTTATGTTATTAAACTTTAACTACGCACACAAAAAGTGCAGCATTAACAGGGTTTTTTTCTTATATAAAACCGGTGCTTGCACGAACAAAACTAAAGAGAGTGAAACGAAGCGTGCTTTTTATGTCTACACATATATCTGCTATCAAGTGTACGACAAATTTTTGTAAAAGTAGGTATGCGATAGGAAGTAAGTAGTAGGCAAAAGGAGTAAATGTGTGAAAGACAATGTGATTCAAGTATGAGTGAGCTTCAGCTATATAATGAAGCAACTCGGCCTGTTTAAGTATAATATGAAGTAACATACTTACAGTATGATTTGCCTCTGGGCTGGCAATTGATCGACGTAATGTCTTGAAGACCAGGGAACAATTTTTCATAAATTTCTAAACGAACAAATAGGAAGTTAAGAGGAATAAAAACTGGGAATTATTACCCAGTTTTTACTTGGATTTGAGCGAATTTCTAATACTGAGTTGCTTAATTTGGTAGCGGTACAGCATCTAGGTTATCATTTATACACAAGCGTATGGGAACCATACACACTCGTACGTCACTCTTCACCCCAAAATACGTATAAATGGCCGTACACATTTATACTAACAAAAAACCTGTACACATGCCCATAGAAACATTAATGGACACAGCGGCAACGTGCTAATGTACACCTTCATATGCATATATACCTGTTCGCGGAAAAATATGCACACATCTGTGTGCACACATGTATGCACAAATACATATGTACACACAGATACATGCTTTTCCACGCACCTAAAGAAAACCTGCATGCACATCTATACACATAAATACAAATGCACTAGCATACACACACATAGATCCGCATACATATGTGAAACACACCTGTATACACGTGAATACACATAAATTCATGCATGCACGTACATGCTCATGCACAAGTGTAACTTTGAAGACATATGACAATGACAAATCCATGCACTCTTAACTGTATGAGCACGTATAACGTCATTAAAGGCTCATACAGCAGCAATATCATTAGGTAGATTTTCTATGGTAGAATTCTTTATAAACAGTACGACGTCTTATCGATTATTCGATTATTTGACGAGTGAAATAAATAAACCAGCATATCCAACTACATGTGCGATAAGGATTCGTCATCACTAAAATTACTAGTTACGTGTCAGTGTAACATCTACAACTACGGATACGTCCTGTGACTATAATGTGCTGTCATTTCTGATCAAGACTTCAGATAAAACTCTACGTACTTCATCAACCTACCTGAATAAATGCAAAATTCTTAATGTCCATATTCATCTTGGAATATTGCTTCAGTAGTTCTAATGCTGTTTAAGTTTCAAAAATAAAGGAAAAAAGCTGGTAACTATGAAAGGAATATTAGATATCTATATGAAACGTTATTTTGTTCTACAAGGGTTGAAATTTGTGTTGCTTTGCAGACTTCTTGGATGAACGGATTGATTCTTGGTAAGTGTTTTCACACAAATCAGATTTATGACTACTTACTTTAATTCGAGCATATCTCACAAAAGTTTAAACATCAAAATCCTACAATTTGATGATAAATAGAATAAATGCAAAAGTCCGAACGTTTCAAGCCTCGAGCACCTACAGGAGAGAGATAGCATACAAAAGTTTGCTAGAGGGAGACCTACTACAAAGAGGCACAAGCCTACAACACCTAGAGTTCCCTGACGGTCACCCATTCTAGTACTACCACGGCGCAACCTCGCTTCTCTTTTGTGATCGGACGAGAATCGGCTTATTCAAGTTGGTACGGTCGTAGGCGATAGTATGATTTGAAATTTGGCATCTCTTACGTGGCAGTCTTGCATAAGCGTCCAGGAAGCGTAGACCAAGTGCCACTTTCTCAGTAAAGCTCTGTGTTTGTCTGTATGCCAAAGTCACCTTAGCAGCTAAAATATGCAAGGTGAGCGATCAGTAAGACAAGCGTGTTGATAGATTTTTGTTCGAAGAAAAGAAAGCACTGCAAGTGAGGGGTACCTCTTGCCTATTGCATGGAAGAGATGAGCAGTAGAGTAGAGCTGCGAAAAGACCCCTTGAAAAATTCTTGAAGCTGATGGAAAAGAATACGGAGTGATGGAATCAAATCAAATTGCGCACGCCTCTAAGTCAAGCCAGTGCTAGCAATGTGCCATTCGTGTATTTGTAGTATGCACGAAGCTGCTGATAGTGAAAGATAAGGCGATTAAAGAAGCAGGATGATTGCAATGCCAAGAGCATTATTGCTGAGAATGGCGGGCAAAGGAGAGAAGCAAGGATGGCAGAGCAAAAGAGGCAAAAGCCTACAACACCAAGTGTTCCCTGTCGGTCACTCATTTTAATAGTACCTAGGACCACCCTTGTTTAACTTCGGTAATCGGACGAGAACCTGTTCACTCAAGGTTGTATATCGTAGGCAACAACCCTCTCCCCCC
Organism: Carybdea cf. marsupialis auct. non (Linnaeus, 1758); assembly: GCA_010016065.2. NCBI lineage: Eukaryota > Metazoa > Cnidaria > Cubozoa > Carybdeida > Carybdeidae > Carybdea > Carybdea cf. marsupialis auct. non (Linnaeus, 1758). Next base: position 12,612 of record JAAAKL020008720.1, read on the forward strand.
TCATCCAAGCAGAATAGGGTCAACGGCGAACAGCTGGTACCATTTTCTACTACTATGAAATATCTGATTTTTGTGCAGTCTATCAAACCCTTTGGTGATGCCCAGCTATCTATCGATCTACCTTGATATATCAATCCATAATACCCGGCTGTGTTGATATGATATTCATATTATGAAAGCAACTTACAAATATGTGCTTCCATTGGGCTCATATCTTCTTCTTCTTCTGCTTCTGTGTTCTCCTCATCTGCAAGAAGAAAATTTGCAATCAATTTTTAGTAGGAGTATTTTAAGCCGTGATAATTGACTTAGCCCAAGTCAAAGTATTTATATTAATTAATTTCGACATTTCCTGAAATTCGGGCCTTTGGTACCAGAGTTCGTGCTCCTTTCTATTTAAACTTCGAGTTGCAGCTCACTAATTATGGGACCCAAAGGCATATGAAGTCGGGCTAGCACTATGCTAATTCCTGTATTATAGGAAGATAAAAGAAGAAAAATGGATGACACGATATTATCTCCCTGTATGTGAGGTAGTGACAGGAGTGTAGCAAATGTCGGGGCCCAAAGGCATCTACTCAAATATATATATAATGTCAGCGACATTTCTAAGTAGATTTACAATGAAATAACAATAACAAAAACAACAACCACCAAAACAGAAAAAACCCAAACATTAATAAGAAGTTTTTTAAAAACTTCTGCAAAATATTTCCCTGTATTTGCTTACATAGCTACAATAGGCATATCCGTTGCTAATTATGATATATGTAGCTTACATAAATGTCTTACATACAACAGCAACAGTAACAACAACAAAAAGCAAGAAATGGAGTAAAAAGAAGAGAGAAAAAGAAAAGAAAATAATGTCGACTACTCCTAGAAAAAAAACATAAAGATACCATATGAAAGACTTCAGGTTTCGGCCAATCTTTATTCTTACTACAGATAATAAAATACGTAGATCTTATAGCACAACTTACAATATTCTTGATTAAGAAATTCTTAGTATCCATCTTCAAGTTGTCAATCATAGTTATTAAAGTATAACTATTTTCGTAAATCCCTCCAATAATAATTTATTTTTTTAAACTACAATGCCATTTATTTGTTTATTCCATTGATAAACATTCTCACTGTTGTCGCCCGACAAGCTCATTGGGGACAGCGACATTTCTAGGTGAATTTACAATGAAATAACAACTTCTACAACAGAAAAAGAAAAGAAAAAAAGACTTATAACAATTAAGAACATAAAGAAAGAACGCCTACATTTCTAAAAATAATCCAAAATCGCTGGCTCAGTCCAATGCTTATTTCTCCTACAAAATAGATAATATGATGTGCGTAAGGCCACTTCTGTTAATTTTCTTAATATACGGTCGCTGTCCAGTTCGTGTTTTCTTCAATAACGTTTCAAATGTGACTATATCAATAATAATAATAATAATAATAATATACCAGAGAAATCCGAACATAATTGGGTCTTTATTTCCTTGGATAAATATAAGCAAATAAACATATGATGTAATCTTAATGACTGACAGTAGGTGAATCAACAGTTTCGGCTAACGAGCGATTAATCGTCAGCGTGCTACCCTACTTTAAACTGTTGTCGTACTTCAATTTTAACTACTCTTTACGTGCTGATGAAAAACAACTTCGAAGTTTTAGGAGAGGTCGAGTTTTGTATCCTACTAAGTACAAAAATTACCTTTCTGCCACAACAGGAAACCATATAACGAGAACCCTGTTTTCTGCACCCTGGGCAGTCCCATTCCATGGAGTAACACATTTCTATCCGTGGGTACGACTCTTCTTCGACTGCAATTCTGCTTCAAGGTTCTTCAGCTATCAGAGAGTGTCACTATGACCGTTTATGCTATTTGGAGTTCCAAGTCTTGAGTAAAATTTTATATCGGAAAGATATCATAGAAAATAAACGCAGTAGGCCATCTTGACGTACACTGCTCGAAGACGTCATACGGCAACTTTTGGGAGATTTCTGTGCTCAGTTTAGAGCGATCTAACGACTTTAGTCGCTGTCTGATCACAAAAAGGAAGGAACAATCAAATTGTAACGATGTGATTACAGGACTTTTAAAACCCTAACCAAACTAATGGGTTTTAAAGTAATTGAAAAGTTTACCTTCTTATATCAACACAGTCAACATCTGTCTTACGTTGGGCTGAAAAGTGAACGGAAGAGCACTTTCAGAGGCTATCTTACTGTTTGCAAGAGAGAATCTAGTGCGTCCATAAAAGAAAATAATATCAAAAACCTTGTCACTGAGTGGAAGACTAACACGTAGATAGAAGAGATCAAAATTCAACTTACTGTAAAATCAACTCGCTCGTGGAAGGGAAAAATGTTCATTTTACTGACTGCCGCTGGCAGGCTTTATTCCATTTATCAACTTCAATTACCACAAGAACACTTAAGCAGACAAATAAATACATATTTCTCGATACCCAAATTTTCCAAGTTGATTTATTATATTAGAAACTTAGCTGGATAGATAGTTAAGTCGATTCCTCGTTCGCTACAGAGTTCGTTTGTTCGTTAGTTTATTAGATAGTAAGCTTGCTCCTTTGGTAGCAAATCAATTTCTTCTCTACTAAGTTATCTAACTAGTTTCTACTCAGCTACTTAGTTGCATAATTAAAATAACTTGGTTTTTTTGATAATTGACTAGTTATTCACTTCGTCATGTAAACAATATCTTAACTTTTTAGCTTGTTAGGTTGTTGTTTGTTTGTTATTTTCTAGTGTGTTAGTTTGTTGTTTGTTTGTTATTTGATTTATCGTCCCCTTAGCTACTTAGTTACTTACTGGGGTTCAGGGTTCAAGTCACGGAAGGGCCATTGGTGACTTCAGGAAGGGCATCCGGTATAAAGTGCTCCATGCTCCAATCAAGTCCCAGGTACATGGGCACCGCCTTAGCCCATGCAAAGGGGAGTGCACGGCATTAAAACTGCATCATTAGCTACTTAGTTACTTTCTTGGTTTCAATTTTACACAGCTGGTTACTGTTCCCGTAACATAGCATAACATCGTAACATAACATAA
>JAAAKL020008721.1:0-15680 GCA_010016065.2 Carybdea cf. marsupialis auct. non (Linnaeus, 1758)
TGCGTATTCTCATGATGGCTTTTTGCCAGGAAGTATGGTGCCTGACTGCCTTAGTTATGCAGGTTGACCCGTGCATCATCAGACCCTCCCTTTTGGGGGTAAGGCTTTGATATCACTCTCCCCACTCTGGCAGGTTCCTCAAGATTGCCCCCCATTACCATGTCTAAGAGCTTGATGTAATGGGACCTGGTGGGAATATCAAGATCAGGCTTATGGGCTGGGATGTTTGTTTCCCTTGAAAACTTCCCAAAGGCTGTTTTTAAGTCAAAACCTTTGCCACAGAAATTGTAAATAGGTTCAAAACTGTATGCGTTTTAGGTAATACTGCAATTGCATTTCAATTAGGAAGATAGGATTTTTATTTTACTCTATATATACCCAGGAAAAGCTGTTTACAGTGCCAAATGAAGGAACATAAGTTCCGAAAGCTAGCCAATAACAAAGTCAATGTTAATGTGTTAATATATATACATATTTGTATATGATTATGATGGCATTTATGATGTACATAGTCCAAATTGCTAATTGTCAGACCTGTTCCCCTTCCACTTGTCAAGCGATGTAACAGAAATTAAACTTATTCCCAACCCCTTCACATTGTGTTGATTTTATAAGTGCCCCTGAGCACTAGTAACCAACATGTGACATTGTGCATTACAAAAATAGAGGAACCAGTAAGGCAAGATATATATCCTTTGTATTGTAGAAAAATGAGGTCCTTTTTGCTCTTGATAATTTATGTACAACAATAAATCTTCTTGGAATATTGGAGCAGTGTGTAACCACTGGTCATAAAGCATAACCCCTGAGTATTAGTTGTTTTGCCAAAAGTTTTTAACCTCTTTCTGGCTCCTTAGATTGTTGCGATACATTGTCTACAGTACATCTCTGGAACATAATACAGAGTTGATGGTAGATTTTTGTCACATCTTGAGTCATAGTCGTTTTTAATTGTCACTAGTAGCACTACAAATTGTAATGTCTTTGTACTATTAATATGCACGTTGAATATATTTTTTCCTAGATGGTGACAGGAAGGCATACTATGAGAATTCTCAATGGACAATTCAAAAGAACAGAGATGTTATAGGCAAGCTAAGAGATGCAAACAAATCACTAAGACTTGAACTGGCCAAGAAGAAAGCTGTAAGTATAGCAAAAGATATGACAACATGACCCATTCCTGTAAACAAGTAGCTATGAGCAAAACAGCCTACCATAAAAACCTTACTAGACCATGTGAAGAGATGATCGTCTGTTTGTCATTTTTGTTCTTTTCTTGATATCAGGTAGACTTGCTCTTCATTTTCATTAAAAGTGAAGCAGTAAGTGAAGCAGAACCCCTGGGTCTCCTACAGAGTATCATAGCTATTTCTTGTCATGTTACTTGAAACTGTTACTTTAATACTTTTAGTAGATGTAGGAGTGTACTCAAGTGGAGGTGCTGTACAGCAGTGAAACAAGGCCTGTCAACACGAAAAATGCCCTATATCTAGATAGAAGTGACAACACGATAATCTGTTGGCTTAGTGGAAAGAGACAGAAGGAGGGGTGGACCACTACGATAACCAGAGAGTACCTTGGTATCATGGGCATTGATGCAGCACTCCACACCAACAGACTATGGAGGTACAGGCATATCCAGCACATGTCAGATGTTGTCTGGCAAAAGAAGATCACAAACACAACCATCTGTGACTCACTCACAGAGGCAACCCAAAGAAGGGAGGGATGGACAATATTTGCAAAGAACTTAAGGACCTTGGCCTTACACCCTGGAAGTGTGCCCAAGATGGACAGGCTTGGAGGAGACAAACCAGCTGAAGGTGTCACAACCAGATTTTATCCCACCCATAGACATGGGGGAAGTAAGGGCGTAAAACATCTAGAAGAAGAAGAAATGCTTCAAGGTTTCAGCAATTTGTTGTTAATGAAAGCTTTACATTCTTTGGACATTAAGGAAAATGTTGCAAAACTTATCATCCTGTATCACCCCCCATGTTTACGTTGTATCACAAAGCAGCAGCACACAAGAAATTTCCAGTATTGGAAGATTGCTGAGTTAGATCAAAAAAGGAAAGAAAGCACAGATACAATAGAAAAATATAAATGTGGTATGCTGATATCACTATAGAACCAAAACCATGGGTCAGTGTTTCCCTTGACTGGTTTTCTGACCACTAGATTATTTAATTAACCTCAGACTTGTCTTAAAATACTCACATGTCTGATATGAGGTATCAGTTGATGCAGGGTGTAATGACTTTAAGCACCTGGCTGCTATTTTAAAGTAAAATTTCAAAATTTATCAGGGAAGAAATGCACATCCCTGAAAATTGCTGCCTTGGACCTTACCTCCTGTTCTTCCTTTTAAAGTTTAGTGTATAGTACTGATCATTGCTGTTCTGTCCATTGAGATTGCACCAATTGTACTGTACATTATGTATGTATCATTATTGACTTTTTTGCCTTCTAGGGTGATGAAAAGGTTATTGATGATGCCTTTCATGAAAGAGATCGAGTCAGACATTGTGCTATGAGAGGCATGTCTGGCAAGGTAAGAGTGAATTTGTGTCATAAGCTAAAGTTGAACACATGCAGTGCCCCTGTATTAGTTATATACACAGGATCAGACATTAAACCAGTTGAAACCTAAATAGAAGGGGGTAAACACATCCTCTTCTGGAGGTCTAACTCTGACTTAAAGCAATTTCCCTATACAAGACCCCAGACAATAGGATATTAAGTAAAAATCACATGTAATATGAGCATTTTTTAAATATAACTACTTTTAGAGAAAGATGTCATTAATATAGATGATTTTTAAAAGTAGAATATTGATTTACTAAACAAAACTTTGAATGATTTAGTCCTTGTGTAGGCAACAGCGTTTTCAACAACTAGTTGCTAACTGATGCTCATGCACTACCATAGTGAGGGCAAAAGAACATGACAGCTGCTTGCTTTTCTCCATTTTCTCCATGAACAAATGAATATCTGCCCCAGTATCATAGACATTGTAACTGAGAGACATGTTTCTGTTAGTTAATGTGGAATAATTCTCAGGATGACAGTGATTAATAAATGGAGACACAGTTAAGGAACAGACACTTGGCAGATTAGTTTGGAGGAGGTGGGGGAGACAATAATGCCCTTGCCAATAATGGCATGACAATTTCTTCATGCAGTAAAGAATGTATTGTGAAATTGCCATGAATATTATAAGTGAATATTGTAGCTTAAGTTGGTTTGAATTTATTAGTTGCTTATGTAATATTCTCATTTTAAGGCCAGTGTTTTTGGTAAGACATAAAAAGAATTGACTTCACCAGCATATACAGTAAGGGTATCAGGCTATACACCCCTTAGAAAGTATCTTTGATAACCATTACAATAAGACAAAACTTCACCTGAAGAACCAATTTTTTCTGAAAGGGTAGATGGTACTTTTCACTGAACCTTATAATATTTTCTATACCTTTCTCTCTTTTCAGGAAGCAGTCAATAAAGTTGATCAACAAGTATGTGAAGCTAGAAAAAAGCTAAATGCCATTATGCATCAGAAGAAAAACAGAGAAAGGAAGCTGGCATCTCTGCAAACTGAGTATGATCAACTCTGTAAAGATTCAGAAACTATTCATAGCAATGAAATGAATGAAACTTCTGAGGCTCAGGTATGCGATTCGGAATTTAGCTTGAAGCAGCTGTGCTAGTAATCCCTGTAATGGTTAAGGATTTCTTAAGGCAACTCTAGCTTGTAACTTGCTAAATAATTAACTAAATTAACCAAGTTACTGATATAGGAACCTTACTTAATTGTGAAAAGAAAGCAAGTATCCTAATTGATTACACCAATCAGTTAGTTTATCGGCATTCTGTTAGGGGCACACAACTATATAAAAGTATATATTTTGTGGAAGATTTGATCAAAGATGAGACACATTGTTCACCCATTTACAGAGGAACTTATGAATGCTCATATCATATGCAATGTGATGATCGGCATATTTTGAACAGCTGCCAATACCCATATGTCAGGTAAATACTGTTGTTTGATTAGTTATAAGTATTGTCAGATTGCTCTTGCTGCATTTGAAATCAAATGTGACAAGCTTAGTGAAAACTGGAAAACTACAGGTTTTGTAAGACTGAAGGAGGATGAAAGAAATCGGCTGGAAACTACGTCACTTTTAGTCCCCCAATCATGCATTAGATTGATTAGCTTACATGATTGTAGTTCAAGACAAAAGGTGCCTAAAATACGATTTAAAGGTATTTGCATCTGATATCTAGTCTGGGCTCTAGGTAAATGTTGTTATATATTATCTATCTATTACGTGCCCTATGTATGTGTTCTCAATACTACGTCAACACAAGGATAGTGAACAGTGGTATAATCATGATGTTGCAGCCAAATGTTTTATTTACAAATTGACATCACAACTTTAAGATTTAGATCCAAAGCATATGTATGCATAAAGCATGATGAAAGCACCTTCTAGCGAATTGCTGGTGAGGTATGCTTCTGCAGCAGATAGTTAGAACACAACAGTTTCATTATTATGATGCAAGTTGTTTTGCTGACTGGCCCATGTCTTTGTGACTTGTTTCTTTTTGTAGCAACTCCGTATTCTTGAAAACAGACTGGACAAGATGAATCTGAAGTTAAATGAAGCTAACAAGATCAAGAGTACATACGTTCAAATACTGGAACATCAGAAAGAGGTGTGAAGATTTATATGTATAGAGACATGTGAAGAGAGGTTAAGAGTGGACACGTCCCTTGCTGAAGAGTATTATTTGGTAATATAGTCTGCTATTTGGTAAAAACACTCTAGATTTCTCTTCCCATCATTGCTACAGCCATCAGCAACATTGTCATGATGGTTCAAGTAGGGGTCTTTCAGACAGCAGATGCTTCAACTGGGCGACTTCTATTGCATATCTCCCTTTTAAAAATATTTGCTGCATTGTATTTCTTCAACCACCTGGCCCTCATTAACTATTCAGTTGCTTAATACACTGGTGGCATGCCCCTCAATGGCTCCATCACTTCTACATGCCAAAAGGCCAATCTTACTAACTACTCTGGTGACCTTTTTTAAGAATATACCTGTACCACTCATACTTTTCCGTACCAGGTATTAATGCATCTTACTGCTTCCAGATTTTTCCTTATAACAAGTCTGGGTGCTGTTAAGCTTATGATCTGGATAATGTGTTATCCCCATATCTAAGGGCTTCCTTGATTGTTTCCATGCCCTTTTAAGGCGATGTACCATCTCTAATACAGTGCATCTCTCTATGATACAGTAGTGGTTGGTAAATAATAGTGCATAATACATTGATCATAGTGATTATACAATTGCATACAGTAGGGCCTACATTACGTTTTTCCCCAAATAGACAATGACTTGCGACAGACTTCGTATTTTTGTAGAGTATTTGATTTTGGCTGTCTTACGAAAAACACTCCCTGGAACACTATAAAAACGAACTTTATCAAATTGGTTTCCCATCGTTCATATAACCCAGAGCAACATGGATAATCTATGTGTCTTAGGATATTATTTCAAACAGTGCAACGTCTCAGCTTCATGCTAATTGTTACTCATGTTTGTGTTTGTGTGTTGTACTAAGAACTTAAGTATATATAGGGCACAGATGAAGCTAACAGTGAAATACGGTATTTTGCAATTTGAATTTCCATGTTAGTTGCCAATAATATCACTGGAAACGGATCACTCGCTGCAAAAAGCCTTGAACATTGTACTAAACAATCAATAGCCAAGTCGATGGTTTTGGACCTCGATCATGATATCGCCTAGGACATAACATTATTTTCAAGTTTTCTATAATGCTTGAATAGTTCAGTTTTCAGACACCCACTAAGTATATACATTTTTTGTAGAGTTTCTTTATGCTTTATGCTATATGCTATGCTCACAATGCGTGCGCAGCTTTAGCACTCTGGTATGATACCATGCGATTTCTTTAAACTGCCTTGTAGCAGTGTTGGTAGCTATATAGCTAGTATTCTGTCTCAACGCTCTGTTATGCACTAATAAGCCCATAAAGGCGAAACAGTTCTGTCTGTGGATTGAGTAGATACATATATCTGTCAAAAGCTCATTCTTCCATGTTTATCAAATTTATCAGACTATCAGAAAATATATCAATTTCGAATTCGAGGATCGTTTATTTTCGATAGTCTACATATATGTATATATATATAGAACTCAAACTTAAAGTGCTTACGGCGGACACACTTGCTACATGAAATAGAGCCGATCCTTTAAAATTGTTTCTAGTTTTGAAATACAATTGTTAAGAAAGAACTGCAACCCTTCTTGCGTCATTTAGGAACGGAGATCATGGCCTAAGCAACTTGATACGCTCGAACAAACCATTAAGCAACAGCAAGAGGAGCTGAAAGAACTTCGCTCTATGCATAACGATGCTCAAATTGCAAGAGACACTGCAAAGTCGGAGTTGTCTAAACTTGAACAAAGCGTCTATGAGGCAAAAAGGGAGCGAGAATCTCAGTTAGCAGAATACAAGAAACAGGCTGAAGAGAAGAAGGATCATGCTGATAAAGTCGAAAAGAGGGTAAGCATGGGACTGTTTTAAAATGAAACACTCCTTTGATATAAACAATTGGTATGATGCTCAAAATATAATCACCAAATCACAAGCGATTTTCCGAGGTGACTTTCTGCTTTTTCACAATTATTCAGGCAATCAGCATTTCTAGGACATACGCAAGAGAGATTAGAATTGTTAGTCATCTTTCAAGCACAACAGATGCCAATTTTCTGGAACCCTTATTCCCTTCAAATATCCCGCGAAAAACGAAACGTGAAAGGTAAACAATTACGAAGGTACAAATGATTGAAGTATGGTTACAAAATCAATTTTCTTTCGTAATAAAGAATGATGCAACTGTTAATCGATACTTCGCTGATAGCAAATTGGTATAGAAGTTATGTACTTTACCAATGGTAAATGAATGAATCTTACTTTAAGCAATGACGTTATAAGTATGATGCAAAACCCTATGTTACTTTTATAGCATCTCTATTAAAGCCCATTATCCTTTCTAAAAAGGAACACACTTTTCGTTTGACATTTTATGATCTTGGTTAGGGCGTCAATCGTGTCTTTAACGTATGACAACCTTATTCATTTGTTTTGACAGGTTTCCTTGGGACTTCATTTTTTTATTCCTTTATCATTTTACGCTTACTATTCTTTGTATAAAGCGTTTTATATTCAGACTGGCAAAAGTTAGTTATTTTCCTTTTTCTTCCATCCTGGTTGGTAATCTGTGTTCTGATAATGCACTGGTCATGTGAATAGGTATGTCGAATGGTCGAAAGGGACCATTGCTGTTGTAATGCGAACCAGGCTAAAAAAACTGTAAAAAGTCGTAAAGTTTCCTGTTTTGCGCGCACATTAACGAACTGGAGGCTTGCAACCATTTTTCTTGAAAAAATTTCCAAAAAGTATAGACGTTACTCTTGTCAAAACGCTATGTTTTCCAGTGAAATACAACCAATAATTAAGCGTATTTTAGCGTCCAAAATTTTGTCTCTTTCTAGACGAATTCTTAACTCCCTACAAAACGTTAATTATATGCATTTTACCGATATGCACGTCCTCTTTTTTTCAACAGCTGCAAAGGGCATCCCTAAACCAAGACGATGCGTTGCATGGTAGGTTTATACAACCTTTTTCTATAATACGATTTTCATGTACACTTGCCATGAGTCAGGACTTTAACCGTGTATATAATTTCGTGATCAAATCGTAATCACATTATGGTCTGATTATCCACCAGCTTTAGTTGGACCTCCTGTGGAACGTTAGACGGCAACACATTGAGATCGAATTAATTGGTAACTCCTATTAGCTATGATGATGACGTAGGGCCATTGTTCTGTACTAGATTGATCTCTTAAAATCTTTAGCATTTATATCATGAAGTGGTAGGGTGCTTTATTTTCCATTGACAGAAGTTGTAAACAGTTTCTTGCATATTTTACATATTTCCTATAAAATTGCAGAAGTGAAGTCGCTCGTATAAGTTTTGATTCAATGACTTTTCCTAGTGCTCCCAGATAGTAGCAGTGAGAAGGTGGTCAACAGTTAACAATCAAGAAAGAGAGTGATCACCAATTTGTGAAAGTAGTGAACTGCAGAGTAGTTTTCAAAATGTAATGGTATGATCTCATGATAATAAACATGTGCATCCAAGGCGATTATCGTCAAAGTTAAAAGAATACATTTAATGTTTGACACTAGAGTAGAAACGGAAATAGTAGATGATATTCTAAGGGGATGTGATCGACGGGTGATGAGGTTTATAGCTGGAGTTAAGTGGTAAGAGAGGGTGCTCATTGATGGTGTATGAAAGAGATACAGGGGGAAATATGACAGGAGGCTGCAATGGTTTAAGCATGTGAAAAGGGAACTAGAGAGGACTTATAAAGAAAATACACGAAATTCCTGGAAATTAACGGTATGCAGATCTCAATATATATGGAAAAGAGCCATAGAAAAGGATATGGAACAATTGAATGTTGAAGAGGAATTGGCAATGGACTGGGCAACATGGAAGAGGATCACCGTGAGTCTAATGCCAAACATGGGACGAGGAGTTTTATCGATGATGATGATGAGCATAAGGGTGAGGCTGCTGCTGCTGATGATGATGGTGAGGGTAGTGATGATAATGATGATGATGATGATGATGATGGTGAGGGTGGTGATGATGAGGATGTTAACGATGATGGAGATTTTTTGGTTTGTTATCATGAGGTGAATAGGAAATAAGTAGGAGTTTATTTATTCCCACTGTCATTTTCGCAAAATGAAATGTAAATTCGCAGCCGTAGAAAATGAAGCAATTTTCTGGCGTCAGTTAATACACAACGTCGAGATGTCAAGGAGACCAAAGCTCAATTTTAGGGCCACCACTTATACAGGCGAAATGACAACTCGTGAGGATATAGGTTTAATGGCATGAATAGATTTCCAAGTGAAAAGCGACATAAACAAACAAGGAAAACCAAGAAAAGCAAAAAAGAGAAAAATATGAGTGGGATGAACTAAATTATGATGACTTTAGGGGATAACTTTGACAAATATTTATTAATATCGGCTATGCTGCAGTTATTTGGAAGACAATTTCAAAGAAGCTTATTCCTCGGAGGTCTGGTCACTTAACATTAGTTAGTACTTTGCTTCCAAGGTTTTCGATTATCTATTTTACTGGTGCGATTAATAGATTTATGCCCCTTTATCATAGCATCAGATGTTGAAATAAATTGTGCAGTAAAAATGAATGGGCGCCACGATTCGTACATTTTTCGGCCTGATCTTATGATTTCATAGCTGAACTTTTCTTTGTTACCTCTGGTTGATCTTTGGTCCATGTGAGAATTTAAGTATCTAAAGCCCATTCAATCTTTACATCTTTGCTTTGTTATGCCCTTGCTATAACTATCCAAATCATTTACATCTCTTCTTCTTTCTTACTACTGTTTTAATTCTGTCATCGTTAGAGCAAAAGTCTCATCTTAGTGGTGAAGAACAAGAAAGGAAAATCAGTACTTACGAAGAAGCCATGGTTAGAATTAAAGATGCAACAGGCGTATCGGATATTCAAGAAGTCGTGCAGAGATTCCTATCGCAAGGTGATACCCAAAAGCACCTGGAACAACTGAAGAGTAACAACGAGAAGATGCTTACTCGGCTAAAAGAAGAAAAGGTATCTGATTAAAGTGTCTAAAAGATCACTTTTTTTGTCCAAAACCATTTCGCCAATCTACTACAAGCACATATGGCACAGGGTCATTAACTAATTGATCGAAGGAGTACAAATAAATTATTATTTATATTATATACTCTCTATCTTCAGGCTGAATTATTTTTCTCTTTGTGGGGTCATCATTGCCATGCAGAGTGCATAAACTGATTTTTAGATATTACGTAAGCAATCTTACAACAAGGCAATTTATGAGGTCCATGTGGTTTCAATCCAAAGTTGTGAAACAGCACATGGGCAGTGGTCTCAGCATGAGGCAAATAGCAATCTTACCGCCTCAAACAGGAAGTGCTCAACAATACAAAGCGAACTATGCTGACTCCTCAGACTGACCTGATTCGCTTTTTGCGTGCTTATAGTAGAGAATAATTTTTGCGTGTAGAATAAATCATAGTTTGCATTTATCTTGTGATTTGTAAGCTGTAATACGGTTGGTAAACACCCAACTTCTTCATTAACTGATCTTTATGCTAACTTACTTGGTGCATCTTGAAAAATATTAGCAGGAGCGCACACTTTGCGTATTATTTTAGGATGGGGAAAGACAATTTTTGACATGCCCTACAATACATGTGGTCATCGTGTCATTCATGTAAGAATACATTTTGAGATGACCGGAAATTGGTTCATCTTTACCGGCACTTTCTTGTTTTTTATATAAAATATATTGGGGAAGCTACCCCCTCTTCCTTCTCCAAGTGTGTGCCACTGTAAGACAGAGGTAACGTATATTGATTTACCTTTATTTATCAATATTTCTACAAATGTACGTGATAAAGGAATACGTTGGTATTTAAAGAGGAGCCACCTCCCCTCGGGTTTATCACTATGATGGATTATGGAAGTGTTTGTGTGAAGCCATGCTAAAAATATTATTGCAGTAAACTTACTGTCTGTAAATAACCTTCCACAAGGTAGAGATAAACAGCCTCAAAACTTTTGAGAGTAAATTAGTGTAAATCTAATTAGGTAGCTGATCCTCCCTCTATAACTTCAGAGGCAAATGCGTATTCCCTGTGAACGAAGACTTACTTCCGATCAAATGTATTCAGGCCTTGGTTTATTTATTTTGCACAAGCGTGACGTGTTTCAACAAAACGCTAGAAACTAGCGATGTGCATGGGGATAACAACAACAATTTTAAACTTGATAATTACTGAACATACACGACAATAGCTAATATGACAGCAACTCAACAGTTGACTTGGATATCTTTATTGCACGTGCAATTACATTTGCCATACGCCAACACTTATGTTTTAGGATTGACTCCGCCTTTAAACACGCTTTCTCCCTTTTCCACAGGAAAAGTTACAAACAGAATTCGAAGAAATGAAGTATTCAGGGGAAGCTCGAATGTCAAGGTAAACTTGTATTTACGTGTAGGTAGATGATGCGCACGCGTGTAGTATGACATCTGAGGATTGTGGTCGATGGGCTTTATTATGAACCAAGCAAGTCTAAGAATCAATGGGTAGTGTATCATCGTAGCAAAAAGAAAAAGTGCTAAATCGAGCAAGAGGGATCATTCTAGGTTGTCTACCTGTCTTACTGTATGCTATCCTTCGTCTGATGAAGTATTATATAAGATGCAGAGCGTGTTTGAGCGAACATTCTGTGATTGCAAAGTACAGCAATGATTGGCCAGGAATAACAAAACTCTCATTGTGTGGCTATATCTCAGTACTTTAAGCCAGGACCATGAACTTTCACCTTGACAAAGATTCTTAAAAAGTACAATTTTTGTCAGTATTTTTGTCAATATTTGCGGAACTAGATTTTAAGAATTAAGCGAGAATCACAAATATAGACCCATGTAGATTTGGAAATGATTGTTATGTTGCTAGATGACCGAGTATATGATACCAAATTTTCCAATCTATTCTCTTCTTGTTGTCTCATTGTAGTGGGCAGAGAACACTTGAGGAGTTTCAAACTCATCTTGCTGCTGAACAGAAAAGGTAGAGTACTTATGCTCCTTTTTTTTACTCTCCTGACTTTCTGAATGCTGCTAACCTAGTCTGTGTTTCTACGCATCTTTTACGTTGCTGTATCTGCTTTTCTTATTCCGTTTATTTTGCTTGCTATCTCTGTTTCCCTTACTGCTTCTTTTTCTTTTGTAACTTCCAATTCTCTTACTGCTTTTGTTTCTCTTGTTGCCTCAGTTTCTCTTTCTGCTTCTGTTTCCTTTGCAGCTGCTTCTTTACTCACTCCATTTTTCTCATGCAGCTGGAGCTGCTTCTGTTCGTGTTACTGTTTTTGTTTGTTGTATCTCCTCGAGTTTTGTTGCTGCTTCTGTTTCCTCTGCTACTGCTTCTGTTTCCTCTGCTACTGCCTCTGTTTTCGCCCCTGCTTATATTGATCGTGTCACCTCTAGTTCTGTTGCTGCCTCTTATCCTCTTCTGCTACCACCTCTGTATCCTCTTGTGCTACTGCTTCTGTCTTCTCGTCTGCCATTGCCTTAGCATCCTCTTCTGCTACTACCCCATCATCCTCTTCAGCTGCTGCTTATCTTCATGTCGCTACTTCTATTGATTGTGTCTTCCACAGTTCAGCTGCTGCCTCTATATCGTTACCTTCTCCTGCTTCTGTTCATGTTACTGCTTTTGTTTCTTGTGTCTCGGATTCCTGAAGTCGCGTGGTGTGGCTGTCTGTTTTGGCTCACGTTAATCTTTCTCTTTTCTCAGATGCCAAGAGAGCAGGCTGCGCCAAGAAAGAAGTAGTCGATTGCTGGTAGAGGTCAAGGCCGGCATTAAGCATTTAGGAGACAAACTGCAGCATTTGAAGACGTTGAAAGGACACGTGCCTCAAGCTCAGTTATCACCTGACTCGGATGAGTTCATCTTGGACTTACTAGGTGTATGCGAACAAAAATTATTAAAGCTGATGGAAGATCTTGGAGGGAAGGAGATCCAAGATGTCATGAAGGAGATGGAGGATCTTGAGGTAACCATTAACTTAATTGATTGATACCTCTCAAAGGGCGTTGAAAACTAGTCAATCAGTTTGTAGTACTTGTTGAATTATCAACCTATTGTTGGTACTAAAAACATGAAGCTAACATATTAAGATTTTATAGCTTTTAAGCTAGATTTCAGCACTGAAATGATAACCTGAAAATGCTAAAACTTTCATAACTAAAATTATATGTACAATTGACCATCCATATCTTTCAATCAGACGTTGTTCTAACCAGTATGTCCCGAATCTTCTCTGACGGCGTTCTTCTTTGCCGTCCTTTAGCTTCCCAACGTTCCTGACAATGTTGGAATGTGTTGATGTGCTCAGTCCAGAAATATTTGGGATGTGTAGTCCGTTGCTCCACACAAGGGCACTGATACTTTTTAATTACGTGGCTTGGTTTGAAGGGTAGGTAGTACATCCTGTTGACTAAATGGAAGAAGAGGTCAGCTGTAAAAGATGATTCTTGGAAGACTAGTACCATAACAGATTGTAACTGTTTTCATGAAATATCAGATTAATTTGTTGCGTGTGATGCCACTTTGCGAATGACGATAAGATATTTGAATGGTAGCGGCATGATTGACGGCAGCTACGAGACGCCGTATTTTTTGATATGGAAAAAGCTATGAAGAAGTCTGATCTGTTGATTGTCAGGACGATGTTTGCATGGTTCCAAACGTTTGCATTTCAAAGCCAGGTCGTAAGCAGCGCGAATGCCATACATTTGTTAGAAGTTAACTGCAAAAATAGCTTGGTAGCTAGTTAACGTGTAGCCCCGTGTGTCATCAGCTTTTTATCCATCCGGAGAAGTTGCTTATTGCATGCAATCGTGATCGATGAAGATCATGTTCAATATTGATGCGGTAATTAAGATTATACAAAGTACTACAAGCGTACAGTTATACATAGATGAGAAAATATCAAGTCAGTTTCCATATGCAAGTACTTTCCCTTCATTGAAGGGGAACGACAGTAAGAACTTGAGATTTCTCATTCGCGAAGACACCTTACATGTACTCTGAAATGATTTTTACTTTACCACTCGCACATAATTTGAGTAATCATTCTCTTGTATCACTTTACCCTCAGTTCCGATTAAGTATGGAAAGTAAGTTACCAACACACAATACGCGGATTAAACTTGCTCCCGCTGTCGAGAGGCCAGTCACATATGATGGTAAGTTTGACGACAAGGCGTGGCGTGACCATGCGTCGTGGGCATACTAAGATGCTTTTCTCTTCCATTTTTTGGTTTTGTTGTTCATGTTTTGTCCTCGCTTAACTTATACGTTGTTGCTTTATTCTCTTTGTTATATGTCATGATATTTTGAGAGACGCCGTGGTCTAGTGGATAAGTTCCTTGCCTTCAGTACAAGAGGTTAAAATCCCGGAAGTGTCATTTATGACGTCAAGAAAGGCATGCGGTATTAAAGTGCGCAATGCCCCAATCAAGCCCCATGTTATTTGGGCACCACCGGAGCCCCTGCAAAGGGTAGTGCATGGCGTTAGCACTGCATCATCATTTTTAAGAGACATTAGAGAAAAGTGACAATATCACGGACGGGATGACACTTTGATTAATCTCCCCATTTCTGCGTGATCCTTTCCCGTTGATGCCTTACACTCCTGTTTTTGCAGCAGGTTTTACTGCTAATTCTTTCTTCCTAGGCTCTTCCCTCTTTCTATAATCTTTTACCTTGCATGTAACCTTACGTAAACAGAGAAAAACAAAGCCCCCAAAACAGTCGTTATATGTGTCTTATGTAGTGTAAGTGAATTGAAAGAATCTATATACGTTTCCTCCTGCTATATTCTTATCTCTATTTTTGCTATGCTTAGGGTGTTCTCAGGTTTCTTGGTCATCATTTATATTATGTTCTACTGTTACGCAGTGTTATTAACAAAAACCAATACAATAAGGACAATTTTGCTTCTGAATGTTCTTCTCAAGCCATTGAACAAATCGCCGGTGCGAAATGTATTAATCTCTAGGTTATTAGTTATCGCTCATATGGCTCGCCATAATACTCAAACAAACGTTTCCTTTTGGAGGCAACAGGTATTGCAGAGATCAAGTAGCACATTTTAAAAACCAATTGGTATAGCCGTTGTTCGGTATTCAACGTGGGTAAAGTTGATATTCAAGCGGATAAATGATCACAGATAGCATTTTATGCTGGGTGGATAAACTATCTAACCCAAGAGGGATAAATCATCTCCAAGGGTCAAACTTAGTAGTGATCATAGCTCTAGAGTATTATTATCCTTTTTATTTTTGATTGTGCTTATTTCGTTTAATGTATGTTAGTAAGTGGCCACATTTCAAACTGCCCAAAATCAACGGCCCTCTCCTATTCTTCTACACAGCCTTGTTTTATGATGATTATGATAAGGTTCGACGATTTGACGTGTCAATTTCGAAGATATAATATAGGGAAGTGAAAATGTGGCGCAGAGATGCTGGTCTCTAAATTGCGCAGGGCTAGATATCAATGTCCAGCCGAGCTAATTATGCGACAAGAGAAAAGTGAAGTCGGGTCGCCATAGCTCAATAAAGCAACACGTTGCAATTGCATTGATATTCATACCCGATGTTGACATAATTTCTCTTTTTTTCTAGTATCTGGTCAGACTTAACATAATTATATTATTAAACTTGTTTGGAACTTTATGTCCGACTTCTCCGTGATATAAAATTAATGGATCCCAATGTTTTTCCTACCGAAGGTGAGAAGCTAAAGCATTGGGCAAACACAGGTTTTACAAGGCTCACAAATGGCTTTCAGTCCATGTTAAATATTTCTCCGCTCATTTGTGTTCGATTAAGAAGCAATCATTTTTTAAAGCCTTTCAGATTATCACACAGTTACTTTTATAATTTCATTTG
>JAAAKL020008723.1:0-15678 GCA_010016065.2 Carybdea cf. marsupialis auct. non (Linnaeus, 1758)
TACACGAACAGTTTGAACGAACAATTATTCGTCTTTTGCCATTTCGTACGGTATGTGATTTTAGAGTTGATCATAGGGGAACCAATACGTATTTATTTTCCATTCAAGGTATGTTATGTAAATAATCTGATTGAGGTTTGAATTCATATTTATTTGTTTGTAACTATTTTGTAAACATCTATCGAAATTAACATGGTATAAGAGCTTCTACGTGTTCTAAATACACAAAATCCAGGAAGATTATATAGGGCATTACATAACATATTCAAGATTGATTTATACATGTGACGTCATTTCTAATGCATTAGCAAATCATATAGTAAGCGAATATATGAGCTTTTAAAAGTGGCAAAACATTCGTAGAGTGGATTTCGTAGGATAAGAGCTCCTAAGTAGATAAAATACTCAATAATCCGTCTGACTGTAAAATTTACTAAATATTTGAGTAACCTATTGCAACTATTCCCGTAGCACACACACACACACACACACACACATACACACACACACACACACACATACACACTAGCAATTATCTTCATGCAATAATAAATGGCTATAATCAGTAAACTAGTAATTAAACTTTGGTTTACATAACACAATTAGCCCATCTGCTTCCCGTTGATTATTATTATACATGTTGATATAAAATCTCTTTACAGCCATACTCATTATTATGATTTAATTTAATGGATGGAAATGGAAGGTTTACATTTTCCCAATTTCTTATTGTAGAATTTGGGTCTACGCAGCAAAGTACCCTTGACATAATACGGGCATTCCAGGACAAGATTTTTTGGTGGGTACATACATGGCGTACCCTAAAGCAGCAAAATGTCCAGGCTTTCGCCGATCATATGTCGGTTGAATACGCCGTAGCTGCTTTCAAAGATTCCAAAATCGAACGCATTCTAAGTGCGTCACTAAGCAAGCTAAAGCAAATAGTCCATAGAGAGATCTATTTGACGAGGATCAATCATGGGCTGAAGAATAAATTTGGGAGCATTTCTCGGGAGAACCCTTCTGTGCTTCGCTTCCTTCCACGGGAATAAAGAGTACAGGCTGTAGGAAGTTATGTTATATACCTTTACGCGAGACGTTTATTTAGTCTAACCAATGTTTCCCAGATATGTAGATAGATTCTGTTGATCCAAAATATTTCCAGTGAAGTATGCAGAAATAGTTTGGTGAGTTATACAGTTTTTAACCTTTTGGCTTCTCCCTCGCATCTAGCGTCTATTATATTCTAGTTTAACTTATCTTATCAATAAGCGTATTGGGAACTTTCCAGTTTGTGATCTGGAGACATTATTGTACAATGCTCAACCTGTAATAATTAAGATGCAGAACTCTGAGCTTGTCTTAGCACTACAAACGAAGTAAGTACATTTACGTTCTTTATGTACTTAATTATTTTAATCCAAATTCACTCATGTTAAGTTGTGATGTTTGCGTGCACTTATCGACTTGACCATAAATAGATCTGCATATCAAATCGATTTGATGTACAAATCTATCCCACTTGATAATAAGTGTCCATAATGGAAGCTCCTTAATAAATCAAATAGGTATATAAATGTTTGTTTACGTGCGTAATCTGTTGTTTTATTGTTGTTTACTCTTGTTTTTTAGCTTACTACTCCTATGTCTTTGTTCTAAATGATAACTCATCAATACTGCTTTCCTATCTTAACCATTGAAAAAGTAAATCAAGATCCACCACTATGTACTAGACGCTATGCAGACCCGTCAATTGGGGCCAACAACATATATTATATACTACAAATTTCTTATTGCAGGTCATCATCATCATCATCATCATCATCATCATCATTATCATCATCGTCATCGTCATCATCAAGGGCGGCCTTGCCTTCGTAAGGCATCGGCGACTATGGCTCTCCACATCTCTCTGTCGTCTATTGATCTAAATAGATCAACAGTGTTCATGTTAGTACAACGCTTTATGTTATCCATTAACTTATATCACGGTCGTCCAACGGATTTACTACCAGGTACTCTGCCTGTGAGGACGAGGTGTCCTAGTCCTTACATTTCTATAGATGAGGCCGAGGAATGTCAAAACTGCTGAAAATAAGTTTCGTCACCACATGAATGCTTCCGAAATGCATACGTAAGAAAGTAACAATGCCTAAATTTCAGGCGTTCAAGTTAAATGGGAGTTTGGATCGATAACTGTTTTGACAAACTGGGTTTTGGGCAAGTGATTTATCATCTTGATACTTGTTGACGATTAACGTCCATGCGAGACTAGCATTGTCTGTCCGATTCAGACACCGTACATCCGCTATTCAAGTAATGTTTCTAATTGCTTCTAAACATACTTTTCTAGTTCTTTTTCATCCATCCAACTATACGTTTCTATAGCACAGAGTATAAATCTTAAGAACAAGAGAACTTCCAAATCTATTTACTAAGTTAAAACCATTTAGAATGCTGGGTGAAATCGATTCACGGACGAATCAAGGCCGTGACGGATTCTAGCCTTATCATGACGTCAAGACATTTCAAAGCATAAATCGCTTGCGAGATTTGGCTCATACACGGTGCTTCCCTAAATTGCGTATTCTGAAATCAAAGCAGTGTCTGTAAACATCTAAAAAAGTATGACATCAGAATGTGGTTGAAGCTACCTCTTCCCAACGTATAATATCATACTTATTGCATCACATACGGACAGTGAGTCGTCATGAATACTTCATGGGACACAGGGCAACAGGACACAGAAGTCTTGGAAACCATCATGTATGAAATCATCATTGAATTGCATTGAAGGTAGCGTATTCATTCTTACAACAATTATTACATCATTAAATAAAACATGACGTTCAGTTTACTATTTCAAACCGACCTACCACGTCTTTTCCATTAACCCTTGGCTGCTTTCTTCCATTACTGCATTTTTAGTTCCATTCAGCATACCAAGAATAAAACGTTAAATAAAAGCTTTTGACAATCCAAATAAAAGTGAGAGGAGACAGACTAAATTAAAGTACAATTGTCATACCTGGGTTTCCGCAGTGTTTCCCACAATTAGCGTCGCAGAGACAAGCCTCACCAGGCAATGTACAAAATTTATCATTCTCACATGGAGTAATATCACGACATATTCTTCTCCAAACTCTAGGTCTCAGTCGAGGCTCGCATTTTTCTAATTCCCTAGACATGAAGTACTCGAAACCTGTTGATAAGAGAAGAAAGGTACCTTAAATTTAAGTTTGGAAAATAAAATAGTTGATGATAGACTGGCTTTTAAGAAGAGGGAGAGAGACTGACGCAATTCTACTGATTGAAAATTGGAAACTGTTGTGGACGACTTGTTCAACATGAAGTGCTGTTGTCAAGTGTCCCGGATGATTCGCTACATGTAGGACTGCGCTACTCCTCTGCATATAGATAAGTCGAGTTAAAAATATGAGCAAATAAATGGCGTTGTTTAACCTTGGTTCACAATAGAGTTTGTAGGTCTGGTATTTTTGGAAACAGCCTATTCCAGGATTGCCTTAAGATACCTGGAGCCAAATCGTACTTTTTCCAAAACTTTTGATTTGTGACGTCATCACTTTCCTTTCGCATACAGGTCATCGATCATGTCATGTCTCTACCTCATCTATTTAAAATTACTTATGATAATAAAATTCAATCATTCAATCTGAAGATACATAATCCATTCAAGTGAATACCCATTATTTCTTTTAAATTATATTCAGAATTTAAGAACTGATCACTATTTTTACAACTAAATCATTGGAGAGGGCATGGATTATTGCATTACTTCCCCATCATAAAAAAGAGCAGGGTAAATATTGGGTGGACGTAAGGGGTAGGGGTGATCAGTTAAAATGCAACCTCTAGTGCCTCGTTGATTCAGTTGACAAGAGATTTCCTTTTCACAGAGCATTTTAACTTCCCCCATAAAAAGTTCAATGGAATATTTATTTACTATGATTGCATTGGAATGTAAATGATATTTAGCAGATGGCGACAGAAGAATACAGGACAATCTTTCACTGAGATATGTCATGCGGCATATTCTTATCCTGCACACTGTAAGTGTCATGTTTGATTTGGAATCTGTCATGTTATCAACAAGATATTTTTAATCATTTATTCTACATCGGTTGCTATGCATAATTTGATTTGGGTTGGTAAGTAGGGTCGCTCTGCCTCACTTTTAAGGCAAAGTTTCTCTTCTTCCAGCTGAAACTAGCTCAAATTTTGATGAGTAAATTTTGATAAAGGCACATTGAAGGTTTAGAAATTTGTAGGTTTCATCCACTTACCAAACTTTATTGGAAATCTTAATTTTTTGTTCTAAATCATATGTTTTCCCCATGCCTCGAGTCATCCGTTCCTTATTTTCTTGTAATTCAAAAAAAGTGCAATTAAAGGTCATATTTGAGCTCAAACTTGGAAATATTTTGAGAAATTTCCCAGCTAAGAGATGATGACAGTGTTCAGGATAAAAGTTTTGTCTCAGCCTAACCACAAGAATCTTTGTGAATGAAGAGCCGTTCAAATTGCAAAGTAAATTAAAAGTACTGTTACGTCGTAGGGCAAATCCAGATGGATTTGGGAAGGATCGCCCCATTTCTACGGCCTCATGAAGTTGTGAGGGTAATGACAACTTTTAACTATTAAAATGTCATAAATCTCGCTGCAAGTGCGCATGATCAGACATAAGGGCTATCCAATATGGGCAAGAAAGGCTACTTCCCTGTTGTGGACCAGTAAGTAGGACGAGCATGGTGGAAGCATGGTGGAAGCATGGTGGAAACTTTTGTGTCTGTGTCCTGATGTTTTTTCTGAAATCAATATTTCTTATTTTAATAGAATGAGAGTTGTGTACACAGGCGAATGAAATAGACGTAAAGGAGGGTAAGATGACTGACCTTGGCCAATGGCAAAACGCCTACTTGGTTCCCCAAAACAATACTCGCTTGATGCGGAGAGGCCACTTAAGTTTTGGGTTTCAGTGTGTACTTCTTGAGAATACAATATGTAACCTTATTAGTATTTGGGTCTGCCCAGGCTTGAGAAGGGGGTAGGGCACATTTTAGTGACAGATCGGGATAAAGAATTTTCGCTTACATCCCAAAGCTACTATGAAGTAGCTTACCGTACAGATTTGAATTAGTCAAATAAAATTCTACGGCAAGGAGAGAAACATGGTGTCTTTTGTTCCCTGCATTCGGTCTTTTTGTCTTCCTACCATCAATTGTCAAGCCTTGACTGTAACAATGTCTTGGTTTAATCTCAAATCAATATTTTGTGTCGATAAACTTCATAAAATGTACAGCTGTGAATTTAGAAACGTTGTTTACCTTAGAAACTCTATTTGATCAACTTCAAGGCCCGCGATAGGGCTATATTATCACTATTTTAAAATTACCGTCTAGTGTTTAATTACGTTTAACGTCAGGCAATAGTAAAAGGGCAGGTAATAACAGAAATGTATTACCAACTTCCCCGTTACCAACTTCCCCTTCATGTATTGAAGCATTCTCCCTTATTCTTCATTTCCAGGGTTATTTCTGTCACTTAAATGCGATCAGGCTCGTTACTTCTATGAAAAGAGTTCTAAGTTTGGTTTCCTGTCAGTCTCTGACCAAATAGGTAAAAAATAGCAACTGTGCCGGATGTACTTAGATTCCACCGCTTTATTTCAAATCTTGCCAAGCAATAAGATGTGGTAGGATTGCAACTTTCCTGATAAACGAAACCTGATTCTCTATGGAAAGACTGGAAAGACATTAGTGAAAAATCCTAATAACTGCAAATACAGTTAACAATGCCGTCTGAACAGATAACCATTACTTCTACTGCTGTGGAGGGGAAGGTCGGGGATGGAAGGAGGATGCAACGATAGTGACGCACTTAATGATTTTATTACGCGAAATTAGATGGCTATGTAAATTTTGCTTATTCGTTATTAATAACTCCATGATTATGTGTCATTCATTTATTTTTTTCTTACTTCGATTTTAACTCCAGCCTCAATTTGGCAATACTTATGATTTTTTTAATAGGAAAAACTGTCTCCTCGTAAATTCTTAGACGCATTGCATATTCGGAAGGAAGAAACTAGCGATAATTGCTTCTCCAATTTAGGCAGTGTTTAGTGTACACAACGGTAGATGTAAGGAATAATGTTCAAGTGAGTGAAATATTACACATGTTGCAATCAATATATGATGGGCTCCTTATCAGTCGTTTGCAATATACAAATTACTGGTTCGGGAGGCGTGGTAAGTTGACAGAGTTACCTTTCGCTGATTGTTGTGCTCTTCCGCATGTGTGCATCACAAGGAGTAAAGAAGGGGTGTGAATAAAAATAAATGTAACTGAAGTGAATCAGCCGGCGTTTGAAATCGCAGATGTGCATGGGATTACGTTATGCCAGGTCCCTGATCTTATTGCTTCTGGGATTGACAAGGTACAACAACCAACTGAAAGCACAACAGGTATAAGAGGTCCGTTGACATGAAAGCAGTTAGGAATCGAGAAACTAAGCTCTACAGACCTATCATGTGCCTAAACAACGTTGGTAAGCTTCCGTGGGAATGCAAGAACCTTTACCTCAGCTTTAGAAAAGTTTTCATTACTTCACAGCAAGGAATACAACACGAAAAAAATGTCTTTCGAAATCGATAGCAAAAGGAAGACTTATTATTTCTAATGATCATAAGTTGAGGCCAGAACTATACTAACTAATTTTGTTTGTTTAACAAAAACAGAAATGAGAGGATTTTGCATCTCTTAAGGAAAGCTGAGGAATGTCATTAGAAGTAAAGAATACTTTAACAGTTTCAGTATAACTTATTGAAAATAAGTGGATCGCGATCAAACCACAAAACTTGAGACTTTTCTTAAAGTGAAGTTTATTTCCTTCAGCAACTCTATCATCGCTATTCCTTATGAATATTTTTATTGAAAATAGCAACTATGCCAAGGAAATTAAAGTTTCGAATGGACCAATATTTCTTCCTTAAATTATAAAACAGTAAGCTCGAATGCGTTTTGACAGCGTGGGGAGGTCATCAAGGGGCTAAGTTAAACAATTTACGCAAGAGATTAGGCGTTCTTACTCTCCAACAATTTAAACTGACCCATAAGGGATTTCACTTGTGCTATGCTATCAAGATTTCACAAGAGATTTTTGCTGTTTCTTCTAGATTTGAAGAGGACATTTCAATTACTCTGTAAAATCCAATTAGTAAAGCGAACATAGATTGAATATTTCTTGCAGAACGTGGTGGAGTTGCAGAGAAAACAAAATCATTCCCGACGTAACATTGAATAGATCGTGAAGAGCTTCTTTGAAAATCTTGGCAACCTGTTCTACAAAATGACGCTTGAAAACTCATTCATATCATTGTCAATAAAAAGACATGTGGAAATTCATTGGATTTTAAGAGTTACATTCACGACTTTTCTACGATTTCGTACAACTGCTCTTGAAGGTGGATGTTGAGTTCACGGTTTAAGGTCTACCTAAACATGGTTAGTGCTTGAACGCTCTGTCCATTCCTGTAACACTGCTCTCATGTATTTCGTAACCATACTTTGGGTTTACTTTATCAGCAACTGTTCAGAACAATCACAATGTCTGAACTTTTATTTAGAATAGTAACATAACTTCAAATGCTAGGCGTGATGTTATACTTAACCACGCTGGGAGAAGAAGGCAACAGTTTTGAAATGAGAAGACATAAGTTTGTTTTCTTTACATACGGTACGATGAGGCGTTTAACATAGGAAAATGTTAACTTGATAAGGAGGACTACCAAAGACAAACTACTGGGCATAATACAAACCATCTGGAAGAAGGGAAGGTTTGCGTGGACTTAATACTAGAGATATACCGGGTTATCCTATGGCCTCTGCAAGTCAATAATAAATTGAAATCGATTGTAGCTGAACATAGCGCTTTGCTAGGGAAGCATGAATATAGGCCTACTTTAATTAGAGGATGTAGATGTTAGTATTTCAGCGAGGATATTACCTTCAAAACAAATAAAACCTGTAGATTTAATGATTTTAAGCTGGGCGTCTCGACAGAGATAATTTTAATTAACAGTCCTGACCACGTTCCATCCTCGGTATAAACAATATGGTTGTATCCACAGCAGGTACGCGAGGTGAATTACTCAAGACTTGGGGCTCTAGATATCAGGCAAGTCGTCTCAGAACGCGTAATTACACCTTTGACATTTTATCTGTAGTTTGACATCTGAAAGGGACCTCTGCCGTATCGCTAACACCACGCCTACCCTTCATTTGATAGTTGTACAATTCCATTCAATTGTTTTAGAGTCACAGTCGGCAGATCATAATAATGGTCAACTATAACTGTTTAAGAGAGAAGATAGATATCAAGAGGTATTTACTTCTCCAATTAAGAACACTGACTTCAGTCTGGCATGGATCAATTCTTTGTGAATGATAAAGCAAACTGGATATAAGTGCTGGATAAACAAGCAATATTTCTTTAATTGTCGGAGATGCGCTACAAGCTTTTTGGCATGGTTTCGACCAACCTGAGCTTGAGCAATCACTAATTTCGGTTTCTAAGATAAGACAACCATTTCCGTATTGCATTTCATCGTTGATTTAAATCTACCGCAAAAATAAAATGAGTGAAATGGAATATCTTAGTGGAAAAAGAGACGTAATAGATAAGTACAAACAAGTGAAGATAAGGCAATCATTTGCTATAACTCTGAGCTCCACACTGTTTGATTTCCTTATCGGCGTTAGAACGATAAGTTTCAAAAGCAGTAAAGTAACATAAAGGAATTAGTAGAAAAGCTTCCATAGACTAGTTTAGACAGTGGGGTTACTCTGAGCGTTAAAGTATAATTTGTTAATAAACGACTTACATAGCTAATAGAAGTAAACTTGTCTTACACAAACTTCAATGCATAAATGACCAGTAATTGTATCACTCAAGCTGCACTTACCTGTTACTATATGAACGCAGCAAAATAAAAGGGACACTCCGTTAATGATTTCCAATATTTTCATGGTCTCTTACTCATCATGACTAATTATTGGTTCCATACCGAAGGTCTTGCATTCCATATAAAATCCATTAAAAATCCACAACGCCACTCTCTCTTACTATAAATCTAAACATGATTTATATTGGTGAATAACTTGATTTCTATCATCTTTCCCACACTGCCTCGCTTTCTCCTAAATCCAACGGGAACGAACACGAGACCTGAACTCTATCCTTCATCTAAAACGGGTGCAAATTGGACCGGACCTACCACTCTGTTCACAGACGAGATTTGTCAGGCCGAGAGAGCCAATAATCGTTCCCAATTCATTAAGCTCTAGCCAATCAAGAACTCGCACAAATTGTGTCAGCCAAGCAGGTGTAGAGGGCAGCTTTGTTATCACTTTCACTCTGACACTACAAAACTCTAAATAAGCATGGATTCCGGGGGGTAACCATGTTATCAATTATTCGACCTGAATGACAAGTACTTTTCAACATTTGCAATTAGCATAAGGGAAGCAAGGATTAAAACAGGAGATTTAAGATAAAGGAGGCATAGATTAAGTTATCCATTTTCATACTCTTTTAATCAAGGATTCGCTAACTTTGATTGACATTGTTTGACTCTTAGGTGACAATTATTCCCAAGCATGTTCAATTTTCAATTGCCTTACAATTAACCCCCTTTATCGCATACACAGGCGTACTTTCACACTGACTTATTTATTTACTTGTTTTATCACCTTTTTATTTCAATGTTATAAACACGTAAATTAGGAATTGAAGGTGTAAAATTATCGGTGTGGATCTCAATGTCCTAGGAATTTTTTAAGGTTCGTACATTACATTTCACCTTGGGTAGCCACTTATTTAAAGTGTAGAATTAAATATACTTGCAGCACTAATCTCGTGCTACTGCGATCTTATTTCTAGCCCTGGGAGATCTATTTTTATTCTTATATGCATGAGTATGCCTTGTTGAAACGGCCTCTTACTTCAGCGAAATTCATCTAGGCTTATTCTCCGAGTTCCCAATTTTCATGGTGCTCCGCTAAAAGCACATTAATTTCTTCATTCTTTTGGTTGATAGTCAACACTATGAGTATTTTGGATACAACCAGAAGACACTCGACATTTGAAACACCCTGGCGATCACTAAAAAGTGCAATTCGAATATTCCTTTAGCTCTATTTTTCTTTCCGCTTTTGAGTTCATACTGTCGATTGTGATTCATAACCAATGAGACGTTTCATAGCCTCTCTTGTCAATGAAACTTTCGTCAGATCTAACGTGCAACTTCTCAATAGCCAACGTGCTACACTGCAGTTCAAACAGGTGGCAGGCACACGTGCATTAGATAAATAACCCTGAGAATGGCCCCAAATCAATGTTTCTCATTTAAGCAGAGCGAGATGATAGAGACAGACTTACCATTAAAACGAGGGAGATTTCATGTCTAATAAGACTTACCAATACTATCTGATTTAAAGTTATGGGAGAAAACAACTTGTATTTGATCTATAGAGCGACCAGCCATTGACTCACGGCCAGCAAAAGACTATCGTGGTCTGTGGCTTTGGATGAGCATAATTTGTGATAATACATCAGGTTTTAAGAATTCACAATAGGGCCTTTTGAAATCACCTGTTTATGTCAAGCCTGAAGGTAGCAATGGTACAAAGGATCCGTAATTAAATGATCGGTGATGAGTTCAGAAATCGTATTTCTCTTACTTCGTATCACTACTGTTATAAGGATGGTAATTTTCTAGGCATAAAAAGTCAAATACCGTTCATGTGACAAGTTTTGGCACTGTGAATAAATCCACGAGTCTCGAGTAAGTAACGTCGAGAAGCCAGTTGCTCAAACACCATGGCTCTTTTCACGTGAACTCTCCCTGCCGAGTTCAAACAGTCATAGTAGAAAATCTACCCAAATGACAACTTAAATAGTAACAAAAGAGTGTTTTAATATGCATGAATCAATTTCACGTGTTTGCTAAGTCATATTACCATAATCATTATTGTACTGGACATTTCGGAGAAAAACGCAATGCAATAGAAACGAAGGGCAACAGCTATTTAAACGCAAACTTCGAGAAGATGAAGTCAAATAAAAGCCGAACTGCTTGCATTGTATCTTTCACTTTTGTATTTCTAGCTTACACACGACAACAATGAACTAGAGCATGCCGGGAGTACAATAGGCTTCACTATTTTTGAATAGAGAAAATAAATAGCTCCTTTACAGTATTAACCGAAATTTCTATGAAACAAAACATGGCACCGACAGGTAGAAGGGGGGTCCGAAGGCGCTACATTTAACTCAGCGGATTTTAACTTGAAATAGTAGCTGCGAGTCAAGGAAAATGGTTGAAATTTTAACATGGCTACGGCAATAAGAAGTTTGCATAAGAAGGACTTTCCAATTGTGATGATAATATTGATGTCTGTGTGAGTGTACAGGCAGGTGGAAATTTCTGTTCTTAATTCTGAGAGAAAACGTGTCAATTTTATTCAGATTTTGACTTCAGTGTCAGAAATTCATTGCTATAATAGAATCGCTTTACATCCCCTAGCCAATGCAGATTATGGTAGGTCATTTCAAGCCATTAACCGCAGACAGGAAATCGCCGATACGTTTAGTGGGAGGATTGAACGTAGAGCCCTGCGTGGAACGGACATACTGACTGCTAATCATTGCATTCTGAATTCTGATACCGCACTACCCCCTGCTGGGTAAATGGTAAACAGAAAACACTTGATGCTACAACTTGAGTGTTAAAGAAGTACTTCAGTCTCATATTAAACAGAAGAGATACCAGAACAAGTTGATGAATTTGTGCACTGCAAGACATTTGGCAAGCTGCCACAGTTGTCTGAACGTTGAATAGAGTAGATAAACATAGGAACACGAAACAATCTATATCAATTAGGGCGGAAGGGGTCAATATCTGTATCTATTCTCTATGGTTGCGTTGCAAGAGTGACACTTTGCGTTGTTTCTGTTCCTACCACAGCCAAATTTACCTTCTCTTGGTATCCTTTAACGAACACGTATCATATGCAACACTGAAGGGAAAAAAGCAAAAACAAAGGTATTAAATATGCACTATAATTGGCATACTTTGAACGGAAAAGTTAGGGTATACATATTTGTTTCGGGGCAATGTCTCCAAAACTACCCTACAATCATTTTAATGCCCTACGTACGTGTTACTCTGTTGAATTTGAAAGACATAAACGTTAATAGGGGCAAGGAGCTCAACAAAATAGCTTTCCGTTTAAATCTCTCGGACTTAGTAAGCTTCCATATTTTACATGCGAAGGTTTTGACCCTATGGGAACATGATCACCGATGACGAAGAATTAAACGGTATATGAAACAAGCTAGTTTTAAACTTTTTAAATCAAGAGAAAGCATTTCAGGCTGTGGGGCCCATCTCCTAGACTCTCATTTGACACAATTTTCGAAACACATGACAATTTTTTCTTTGCAAATCTGCCAGGTCGTTAAAACACTTAGTTCTGCCGGAAAAATGAAAGACACGGGCCAATAGTAGACAGAAAGCACCCTTTGCAATCTCTCATCGTACCTCCTGATAAGCAGAGGTGCATCCCCAGGAGAGGAATAAGCTGGGGGGCAGAAATCATTGAGAGAGAGGACGCTTAGCACAGGAGAACCGCAATTTTGTGAAGGATAGCTGTTACGGTATTCAAAATAGTTATTCAACAACATTGTTCCTTAGAGAAAATGTCTGTCCCATTTTAGTACCTGAGATTACAGTTTAAAATATCGTAGTGTGGTAGCCTTACTCAAGTATGACATGCCAACAGACATTGATCTCCGTATCCAACAAACATCTACAGAACAAACTTGTCATCCAATCACTTGGTCACCTTAGATTTTGTAAGGAACATCACTTACAGTAGGGTTAGGCTTCCAGATGCAAGTAATATTATGTCTTGTTTGGAAGCAGAGAAATGCCATATCTTTATGGTCTTTCAGTATGAAATCCTATATACAAGAAATAAAGGCTCAATTTTATAGTCCGCTCTTTTAACAAATTACTTGGCGCTTTAGGCCTTAATAGCTGCAACGGTTCTTTTAAACAACATGAACTAGTAAGAAAGATTGCACAGTGGGCACGCTTCTCAAGAGTCTATTTCCTTGGCAAGTTGAAATTCTGTTAAGACCACTGGGTAAAGTAAAGTGAACTACATTTATATAATGCTTTTCCTGTTTTAGGTAATTTCATAGGTGTGATACAGCTGTCCCTTACCAAGTCGTCCTGAATATTTTTGCCCTTATCATTTTTCCTTGGGTGTGTAGGCAATAAGCAGCCACACAAGAGGGCTTACGCTTTCTTTTTGTATACCTTGGTAGGATAAGGCGTATTGGAATTAGTTTCTTGCTGTAACAAAAAATAGATGGATCTCAAACTTCTTAATCAAATAATTCATCAATTATAAGCAAGGTTGACAGACTCTGCAAAATGCGAGTTTAAGAACAACACAAAAATTGCGTAGGCTAGCGTACATACGAAATTTGGGTTTACAGTGTGTACTTTGAGGGTTAAAAAGCAAATCTAGAAAATGAACTTTGATAGAGCATAGATGTGAGGCTGTATCAATATGCACTGCGACGAATTATGTTTTGCAACCAAGATATTTTGCTCATTACCAACATACATTTCGGTAGCAAAGGTATGAAATTATTCTAATTTGGTAATAAAATATGAAACGTCAACCCTTACTATATGATCAATCTGCCAAGTTTACACCTTGGTAGACTTTTCAATTGAGCTGGAAAATGTAACGACAGTTGTAATGAAAAGGCATGCTATAGAAACATCCCAATTATGGTAATCTAATTTTTCTGGTTGTTTTGAGATTTAGTCAAGGATCTCAAGGCAATAAAATGTTTCAAGAAATTTTGTGAGATTGGTAAGTGAAATAGAACGCAAGGAGCCGCCAGTGTACTTTACTAGACTTTTTTTTGCTGTGTAAATGAACTTTTTCCGTTGGCTATTATCAAATTTGAGACCCCCTACCCACGATATTACGAAAAATGTTCTACCAAATTATACCTGCATTATCTCATGCTAGGCTCCTTAGAGGAACTTCACTTAACTTTGCCCCTTGTCACTTCATAGATCTTAGTTTGGATTGTGGCCAAGAGAGGCGACCTTCTCTTGTCTGGTATTTGCATGTCTCCTGTTTATCTATGTTATTTGCCAACAAAGGCAAGCGAGGTGTCGATTATGACCTTCTACAGCTCACGCGACCACGTCCAAGAAAGGTGAAGTGATACCTAACGACTCTTCATGAAATGTAAGCAGAACGAAAGTGGAGCAATCTTATGATTTCGAGACAACACCCGGAATATCTAGTTAAGATCTTGAATAAATTTCCTATGTAATCCGAACTCACTTGCAATCCAAAGCGTACGCATAGGGGTCCCACCTTATCTATTACTGACTATATCCTTGACAAAGTTCCTTGGGAGCTACTTTTAACCAGAGACAAATATCTCTAGTAAGAAGAAGATGACGACGGAAGGTCTGGGAGCTCATACCCCGACAAGGCCTTGACTGAGTTAGTACGGCTCTTAGTTACTCATTTGTAAGTGTTAATTGTGTGTACGAGTCTCTGGGAAGTCTTTAATAACTTTAGGTGCGCAACTTCAAGCTGGTAGCAATGGAGTTCTCCCCGAAATGAGTGTTGATAATAGGTGGTAAAAATGTACTGACAGCGTTTTGTGAGGTATGAATTGTCACTTTAGGATCCATGAAACCTAAATGGTTTCAAGGATACTCTTCATCGAGCCTATAAAATTGGGTAAGATAATACCGTTTACAATCACCACGCATTTTTACAAAAATACCACAATAGTTAACTTAGCTTCAACACGTTAGAAGTCTGCTAGCAAGATCATGTGACATCTACCGTATCAGATGCATAACGAATGACTGAGGATCATAATAAAATGCCACAGGACGGATAGAATTGATAATCAGATCGTGAAATCTAACCGCTCTGCTTGTTCTTTGCAGCATAGATGCGGAGCATGAGGGAGGCGATGGGTAAAGTCTATTCTTAAATCAACTGAGGGACATCAGTAACAATGTATTACCCCCCAAATATCGCAACCTCCGAAAGCAAAAATATTGCATGATATATTTGATGATAAACTTTAATCTTTTAGTTTATTTCCTTCGTTCTTTGTTTGCAAAAATGAAGTAATTCTGAATGATCTCATCAGATTTGTTCATTGACGTTCAGTCTCTTGTCCTCTTCTCAGTTTCCAGGTATTGCCAGCGCCCCAGCGCCCTTGCTTTATAGAGAACACAAGTGAAGTAAGAAAGGACAGGGTTTGCGAATGGTAGTAAGTATAAAGATAAATTATGTAGCATTTTTACTGTGAATAATATGTTACAGATACAAAGATTCTCCTAAATATGATGAAAAATATGAAAAGGACACTTTCAAAGAACCCGAAATAACCAACATTTTCAAGAACTTACTTCTCCAAAGACGACCCCCTTCTCTTACTATCCTGCATGTTTACGGTAAATATTGATTCATCATCATCATCATCATCATCATCATCATCAGCAGCAGCAGCATCATCATCATCATCATCATCAT
>JAAAKL020008724.1:0-15678 GCA_010016065.2 Carybdea cf. marsupialis auct. non (Linnaeus, 1758)
ATCATAAAATAGTCTAATATCTTCATTTTTCCAACATACGTAACTATTACCATATCAGAAAGGATTCCTTTCTTATTCCTGAGAGAAACAAAGTGAAAAAACTGTAAGTTTTGCCTAAATCATCTTTTATTTGACTTGTATGGGTATATTTACTATTAGAGTAGGATAATAAGATGTTTGTTTTGGTTGGCTGCACAGATTTACTCACATTGATGACATATGTGCCAACAGGACATGTACATAATCATACTCAATAAATATGATGCTCCAAACAAGTCCCATGTACATGGGCACCACCCTAGCCCCTGCAAAGGGGAGCGAAAGGAGTTAAAACAACATCATCATTACAAATATGGTGTTCCTATCTCGCACTTTATAGTTGCCTAAACATCATTAGAACTGGAATAATGTTATTTATGAGTTGATTGTTTTGAGTACCAAATTGTCTACAAGTGTAACAGTGCCAAAAGGGCTGTGTGTTGGATCTTAATATAAGTACCTCCTTCTATTCTGATAAAACTCCTACTTTCCTGGTTCAGAAGATATGATGGGGGCTGGTTGATAATCTATGTTGAAGTGTTTTTATTGGTTTGACAGTTTTAATTGATAACTCAACACATTTTCAGTCCAGGGTTCCAGCTATTTTTGAAATATTCATTTTTCTGTAGTATATAATTTAAAGTGCATATCACATTTCTAATTTTTGATAATCATAGGTAGCATCTGAATGTCTTCTGTGATTCTCACTTGCTAATGAATACATATTGTACGACTGCCATGTGGTAGGTGATTGAATGTGTTTTAATTTAACAGTAAGATGTTCTTTGTCTTTGTCACTGTTGGGTACATAAGTGCTCTTCAATAGCCTTGCCAACTTCCAAAAAAGGTAATCAAGCAGATCCTTTGCATCTCTTTATAATGCCATAGGTGTTTATGTACAACAAAAAAGTCTAGATATTTTAATCCACTTGTTATTACATTCACACACATATGATTGTAATATTGTTATTTGATTGATGTGGTTTGATTTCTTATTAATCCCTTATACATGTTTCTGTTAGAACAACAGGGGTAGTGACTATGAGTTTAGCTCTTGATTTAAGTGATCATGACTGGAAAAGACAGATATGATCTCCAATATCAAGATCACTGAGTGTAGTAGTTGAGTGTGACTTTAAACAGTGAAGGTGGACCCATTTTCAGTCTCATTTTGGTTTGATGAATGATCATCACAATAGAATTGATATGAGAATATCTCCTTGTACTACACCAGTGGAAATGGTGAATTTGTCAAGCACTCTGGCAGCTGTCATATAACAGTGCCATGGTCTGTGCTATTTAAGCATGTTATTCTACAATGAAAAAGCTCTTCAAACACATATTTGTGATCAATGAAACCAATAGCTGCTTTAAAATTGGTGAAGATACCCTGTAGGGGAGCTTTGTAGACTTTATGTATTCTTCTCAGAAACTTTTGCAGGAAGTAAAAAAAATATAACAAATTTAATGGTGTTGTTTGTCAGGGATTGAGGTGATTGTGAGACAGAGTGATTTGGGGTGGTATAGTAAAGGCCTGTTCAAGTAGAGAGGCTTATGAAGGCATCAAGAAAGGTATAAGTAGAGATGTTGAGAGAAAGCAGAAAAAGGAAAACTACCGATGGGACGAAAAGAGACGATAAAGAAAGAGAGCTTAAAGATTGGTTTATGTAAAATAAGCAAAAGATGAATGTACTTTTCTGTAGGGGCAGATTCAGCATTTTATTTGGGTGGATTTAAGAAGAACAACTCTAGCCAAACCCTAGTCCAACGAATATTGTGAAAAAAACCACATGGATTTTCTCTGAATTTATTTTTTGTGGACAGGATGCTCAGGCTGAAAAAAGTTTATCCATGTGAATCTCATTCAAGAAAACTAATGGTCACATTTTTACTTATAATTGACATTAAAATTTTGATGGGTTAAAGAGTACGGTAAACATCACCATCACATGCAATCATGGGGCATCTTTCCCTAGTGTACTAAACATCTGTTGTTCAAGTTAAATAACTTCTGTGCACTTTTAGTGCATACACAGTGGTGACTTAAAGGTGGTCAGACTGGGCTAAAGCTAGAGCCCCTAATGTCTAGAAACCGCCTTGATCTGTCCTGTTCATTATAACAAGGGAGAATGAATATTGAAATCAATTGAATGGACTATAGGGAGGTTACCTACTTAAATGTTGTTGTTTACTTGCAGTATTGATAGATTCCTTCAAGGAGCACCATGTTGTCTTCATCTGCCCATGTGCATGATGTTCAAATTATTTGCCTATTTCTCAGGTGCAGTTTTCCAAATATATAAATAAAATCATTAGCTATATAGTAAAATTTTGATGCTAGCATTGCTTTGGTCAATGAGGACCACCATGTAAGAATACCAATGACTGGAAAGTTTACTGACTCATCTGCTGCTATGAAGTCAAGATGGCTGACTTTAAAGCTGTAAATAGTTGTCGGATAGCAAAATACTGTCAACGATAAAAATTGAATAAGAACAAAGCCCAAGTTAACTATCCAGTTGGCCATTAGAAGGCAAGATTATGTATGAAATACATCTGTTTGCAATCTTTGATAGAATACCCTGCATCCCAAACTGTAAGTGTTAAATGCAGCAACAATTTTCACGAAAAGAGGTCATAAATTTGCACTATTGTGAATCATGATTATTGAGGGATACAAAAGTTTGGCTTGTTTTATCGGAATTTGATATTACTACTTATGGCTTCATAATTCTAGATCTTCTCAACAGGTATTACTTTTGCAAGTGCTCTCCTGAGTTGGTTCCTCTTCGCCTCACCAGGTCGAAGTCTATTCTATATGCTGAACCTTCTTGTCTATAATCACATCTATTTTTGTTGTTACTTTTTATTCCTACTTCTTTCAAAGTAACACAATACATTTAAGTAGCAAACATATCTTGTATTAAGCGAAAAAGAAAAAATCGAAAAAACAAAACATGGCGAGTTAACTATATCTTTTGTAGAGATAAAAAAACCTATGCCAATGTAATACAGAGGTCGTTCGGTGGATTAGGAAAATTTGTTTAATTTGTTTCATTTTTTTCTCTCGTCAGAATATTGAGAAGTAACAAAATCCAGTCAATTCAGCCAGGATCATTTAGGAGATTTCCGCGGTTGAACAAATTGTAAGTAGTGAGATGCCCATTTATATTGATATTGATTGTATCGTACTAGGAATGATGATATTTATGTCATTTTAATACTCAGTATGTGACGTCTGAAATGGGAGAGGGACCAGCACTCTTTGATGCTAGAGGACAAAACATCTACGTGGTGTGACAGTGGCATATGTATTTGCATCAGATTAAGAACTGGCTTTAATTTGCTAGTTTCCCTTGCCTTAGATATCGATGTACTTCCTCATATTTTCAAATGGTTTTTGTGCATGTCTTTGATTGATGAACCACTTTTAATATTTAGTATTTACTTTTATTTGAAGATATTTAGAAGAAAATGGACTACTGATGATCGGCAGAGACACTTTCAGAGGTCTGAGACGGGTGAAACTACTGTAAGTTTGAAGATATAAATATATATAAGTATACATTTGCCAGTTGTGCTAAATAATAATTATTGTCATCTGATTCAGAACTTGTAATATGTAAGTTATATTCAAATCAGTTTTAAGCTTTGATAGATTCTGCAGAAAAGAAGCAACAAAAGAAACAGGGGGCTTGATTGCATTCACTAATTAAGTGTTGTGGGGAGGAGGGTTGCGGGCTTCTTGTACTTGTGAAGTTGTTCCCCATTATCGGAGTTGCGCCATCTTCAATAAAAGTGATGACATAGGAGGCTAAGCGTGACAGCAAGTAACCGCTGACACGCTATGAAGTTGCTTGCTTTATCACACTTGATCGATACCGTGCCACCTGTAACCTGTCTGTAAGCTACCGTAGCTTGAAGATTACACCCGGTAGCAAATACCGGATATAAAACTACGTAGGTCGAAATAGAGAAGCCACGAGATGGTAAACTGTTGTTAGTTGCATTGAGGTGATGAAAATAAAGTTAATGGTAACATGACACAATTGAAAACATACTTGCCACGACTTCACTACTTCATGGAATGCACACACGAGGCGCAATATTGTTTTTTAAATAGGAGTAAACTATGAGGTGATCAGATTGATTGGGGTCACTAGAAGAGGCTTGCCTTCAAAGCTGTCTGACGATAGTAGCGCAATTGCCGATACAGTTTCATGAATCCAGCTACGGATGTAGCTTGAAAACTTGCAATCTGGTAGCTTTCTGAGTGACCTGCCTTAGGCTTTTCTGACTTACCATAATCGCTCACCAGTTTATTCCTGCGGTTGTCTTCGTATGTTTTCTGTAGTTTTCTGGTGCATACATTTACACGTCCGCATTAGCGGCGCTTTATTTTGACTGACCAGTTTATACTTTTCTTGTTCTGTTCCAACTTTCAAGTGACCCTTCTCTCCCCAGTCTTGCTTCACCAGGCTGATGCAAAACTCGTAGCAATTGCGTGATTACGTTGTTTGGTAAATTGAAAGCGTGAGTGAGAGGAGTAGCAGCAGTTTGCCCATGTTTAGGCGCTGGTGTACCAGACATCACGTTATGGGGTTCGTGCAATTATTCATTAACAACGAGGGGTTATTGACGTTCGCATTCAACTTTTGCAAACAAACGTTCTTCTTTGAAATACTTGGATCACTGTCTTATGCTTACGTTATTGTGGTGACTTCGCTTTCTATAACGATACCCTTAGTCAAAACAAGTTACTGCCATCGTAAAGCGGTGACTCGCCTCTACAAGTGCAACATCACGGAAATTTGGCATTGATCATATCTGAGGATCGACTTACGAGTTCGTAGAGGGCCATGTGTTGGTAAGGTTACGGTTGAACGTCTTTGCAAGTTTTGCAGTGTATGAAATGTTTCAGCGAAATCTTGAATGCATAATTTCATATACCGTAGTGACATAGTGGTAGGGTGTCAGACTCACAGTCCGATGGTCGTTTGTTCGAACCTACCCTGCCCTTGCCTGCCACGACCGGAGGTACTGTGCTCTGTCACCTGTTGTCGTGAAGTGGGAAACTATGTTTCGAGATATAGGATAGAGAGGGGACTGCAAGCATGAATAGATTGTCATCCGAAGGGGGAGTGTCTCAGTTCCTAGTAGTGGCTTTGGTTTTGAACGGGTTGAAAATAGAGTGAGAAGAAAATATTTTTTGGATGCGAAAGTCTACGTTGCTGCTGTAGATAATCCGTTTCTACATCTTTGTAAGGGTAGGGTTTAATATGATACAGTGTCCATTACCACCACTTATTGTACAGTTTCAAGCAACAAGTATGATGGACGTTGGTTTAATTTCTTGTGCTGCATGAAACCTTCTACGTATGTTGATGCCTTTCGTGGTGCAGTTGGTACAGTGGTAGAGGGTTTTTAGCGTAAGACCGACCCCATAATAACTATATCCTTTATTATTAAAAGCAAAATATTTGACCGTTATGTTAGTATGGTGTCGCTATTGTAATAAAGAATGATTCGCTAAAAAGGGAATTTATGTAGCCCCTTGCATGCCCTTGCATGCCCTTGCATCCCCTTGCCATGCCTAAGTTCGTAGTACAGCATCTTTATTGCTTGTCGGTGTTTGGTCACCTTATTAGAAGTGTCGTTAACGTGCATGTCGTACTACGCTGTGCTGCAGTGGAGGGGAAAAGGAGGTTGTTAAAACAATGAAATGTGAAGTTAGTACATTGCAGAGTAATAGGAGTCCTCAGACTTTCTTTTAAAAGCCACGGATTACTCGGCAACAATCTTCAATACTCGGTCGCTCTTAAAGCGAGTGAAATCGGCCGAAGTAAGAAGTAAGTTAAAGCTCTAGATAACGTACTCAAATGCCCAGTATTTTCATTTCATCGAACCCTTGTTTTGGCCAACTTTCTAAGAACGTATGGAAGATGTTATAAAAAGTTGCTTCTTATAGCTGGCTTTCGTAACAGGTGTGAATGAAAAGCGGACAGACGAATCGCTGAAATATACCCACAGCAGGTACTTTTCCCCATGGTCAACCTTTTCAAAGGGCAGTGGTACTTACTGGCGCTCTAACTTGCCACCCAGTCCAATACGATAATGTTAGTTTGCGTTATTATAAACTGCTTCTTTCAGGATTAAACTGAAGCCACTTATATATTTCATTAATTGCGCAGGCTTACGATAATTTCTATTTTCTCTCTAGGAATGTTTCTACAAACCAGTTAATGTACATCGAGCCGAACGCATTCAGGCATATGAATAGTTTGCGAAAGCTGTAAGTATTACAGATAATGTGCTTATTTTTGTACTTTCTGCTGTGTTCATCTCAGTAATGTTTATTTGCGAACTAACAGAAATCCATTACTGTTATTCTAGAATTTCGCATTGAAGATCAAAATATATCACCATTTTATGGTTTTTGAGTATTACCTGAGCTGCAGCTGCGTTCTTTATGGATTCAAGATACATGCCTTTTTATAAGCAACACGAGGGTGAAGTCTTTCAAAAATCAACAACAAAGCAACTGCTGAACAACCTCGAGTGGCCTCCCCAAAGGACCAGCAGAAATTAGGGCACAATAAAGACAGAAAGCAAAGCCAAAAAGAGTGAGGGAGGGCGAAAAGGGACATATTCCAGTCACAAAATCGATTTTTTGGCCCACAGGCCTCCCTTAATATATAAACATGCATATTTAGCCCTTCCACATATAGGGTTGACAAGCATCGACTAAGTAGCAAACGAGCCTATTAAAGAGAGCAACATAAGCTTCTTTCAGCCTCAGGGCAGAGCTTATGTTGCTTATGAAAAAGCTGACTAATTACCACATTTGTAGGCACGGCTGCTGGAATGTTTATGTTTATTACAGCATCATGCTTTATATGGAGACATGCTGACCAATATCCTTGCAAGAATTGTACGAGCGACCCAAGCGGACCAACCTTGATAGAGTCAAACATTTAGGGTTATATCGTAGTAGGTATATTTTCACTGCGGTATTTTCTGAATGTCAGTGAAATATTTCTGCTGATTTCAACAGTTCTCGCCCTTGATTTAGTAAGAATTTTTGGAGGGTTGGGTAGCTAACTGTTTTACTTTGTAGAGAGAATCTCGTAGGTGATGGCGAAGTGAAATATACCCTGATGCGCCTTGTCTAAGAGTCCCCCGTCACGCTTCATCCGCCTCGTGTCAGACTGTCAGACGATCTCAGCCACTTAAAATCTAGACCCCCCGTGGTTTCTTTGGTTCATATTATTCAACGTAGAAGATGCCAAGGAAAAGTGATGTACAGTGGGTATGCAGCATTTTTGATCTTCATTTGTTGGGGCCCAAAGTAATGGATACCGTTCAATTAATGCAACAAGTGTTGCGTTGTGGCCATTTCCTCGGGCTATTTGTGATATGTGGCATTTACATTTATTTACGATATGTTACGCAAGGCAAGATTACTTCAGAAATAACATCTCACGTCCCGCTCGGCCCAAAGAAATTGCCGATTCCTAGGCTTTTATTTTCAACTTTGATTGTGAACTTTGATATTTCACGGATCGTGTGATAGGTGAGGGTTTACATGTGAAGATAGTGTTAGGCGCTAGAAGACTTATACAGTCGAACCTGTGTATAGCGGACACCTGGTAATAGCGGACACATATTCTCGGAACGGGCTAAAAATTCATGATACAGTAAGTATTTTTGGAACAAGTGACTTTTTCAAATCCTCTTAAACTTGTTAAAGCTCTATTATTGAGGTTTATATATGAGATTTAAAACATCGTTATCAATTAATGTATCTTTTTGTTCTTCTTTTCTTGGCGAAATTAGGCAGATTAATGAATTAGGATTAACTAATTAAGATTAATTAATTTAGGCAAATATAGTTGAAAACCTCCAAATAGCGGACACTTTTTCCAGGAACCGCAGGTGTCCGCTATAGACAGGTTCGACTGTAGTTGTTCTTATAGCGATTTGCGTCCATGTCACGTAGACGGTTAACGTTTCTAGTATGCTTGCTTATACCATTGCCAACATCGTAGTTCAGAACTTTACAATTCGCAAACGTAAGAATTTGCACTCACAAAGTCTACTGTGGTAACTTGTAGTTTATGGATGCATATTTCACGTGTTTCAGATGGTTTATTTAGTAAGGTGCACCTCACTGCAACTTCTGTTCTTAAGGTACTAGTAATCTCATCACCAACGAGAGGATCATCGAGCTATTTAATTTCTTACTTTCTCTGTTTTCTTAAACTAATAGCTCCTTGTCAAATAACAAATTGGTCACACTGACACCAGAACCTTTCGTCAATATAACAATCAAGTCGTTGTAAGTATGCACATCTAAGTATTTGCTATATAGCATATTAACAAGCACAGCTGTTACGTTTAGATAGATTAGATTTATTAAGACCACATATTCACGCTTCACATCTTAACGTTAACGTTATGAAATCACATATTTTGTTGATATCATTAGCACTCTAATCGTATTTGTATGAGCAGGAGCCAAGATTTTTATTGGATTATTGTTTGATTGGCTCCACTAATATGTTAGAAATGGTTGTCGAGAGCAGTAAGGTTTTTTCTTAAC
The DNA here is from genome assembly GCA_010016065.2 of Carybdea cf. marsupialis auct. non (Linnaeus, 1758). NCBI lineage: Eukaryota > Metazoa > Cnidaria > Cubozoa > Carybdeida > Carybdeidae > Carybdea > Carybdea cf. marsupialis auct. non (Linnaeus, 1758). Next base: position 8,642 of record JAAAKL020008724.1, read on the forward strand.
AGGGAAGAGATTCACGTCAACAGAATCGAAATCCTTAAGTCGAACGTAATTAGACGACTGTTTTGTTTTGAACATGGAGAGGATGATCGGTTCGATAAGTTAAAGATGTCTTTAGAGAACGTAGAAGATTGCAGTTTCAGTATAGAGTTTCCTTTTGTTAGAAGAAGTAGACTCTTTTATGAAGATAGGCGGAGTATTGTTTCCACCAGAGGCAGAGTCACAGCTGGATATTGGTAATAAGACGTAACTTTACAGAGCAAAATCTAACGGCCAGCCATACAGACCGGCCGTTAAATATGGAACATTTTGTCTCTATCCTCGTGAAACTTTGACTGCTTTTCAGTCGACAACTCTTTCACCAGTGGAAGGAACAAATATAACTAACATGATTGCCCATATTTAGTGGGGAACAAAGAGATACACCATTTGATGCAGGTTTTTTTGTACAATAGCTCTATTTGTGCTTGGGTTTCCAGAGTTTTTATGTAACACCAATATGGCAAAGAATGCTTTTCAGATTATAAGTTCTGTGGTGTTTACAGAAGGCGTTGGCAAATTAGCATTATTTGCTATACTTTGCGGCTTAAGGAGTAATAAATCTTGAGATTCAACCACGTATAGACATTATGCCATGAATAAGATACTTCGTCATAGCCCTCTCGGAGCGCACAGAACAAGAGATTAACATTATTACCAGGGGCCGATATCGGCTCCAGTCCTTTATGTTAATTGAGACGCACCATGATCATATTGATGTGATATGAGGGTTCCACAGTTACATGAGCACCACTGACATGATATTGGCCTTTGTAATCAGATTTGGTCTGGAACGGGTGGTATATCTTAACATAATAGCCGAGAAATCGACAATTTCAATGTTTTAATGGTAGTTACTTTGCCATTTGCAGTGACATTTACGTTAGAAAATTCGGCGGTAGGCCAATAACATTCTTGCTGTACGCAGTGAACGTAAAATGTAGGTAGTAGTTTTTCTGATCTAAACAGCATAGGCATAGATTTAGAGAGAACGGCGTTGTGCGATTACCGTGGGTTCTGTGTTTTAAGACATCATGCAACACTTGTGGTTTTTGCAACACCGGAAAGGTACACGGGAAATTTAATCAGTACAAGATTAGAAATAAATGACAGTCGATATATTTCCCAGCTGTATTGTGCCATTTTCCGAGCTTTCGATTTTTGCAGGAGGATAGGAATACATATACCGACGTATATTTTTTACAGCTTCGTTTCTTTATTGAGCTACAACATACAATTGGAATATATAAAATTCTTCCAGTTTGCTATATTTTTGTTATTTTTTTAGGGAGTTGTATGAACTGTATTTCGTATAATCGGTTGACTTGACCTGGCTGTTTCTGGAAAAGTTATATATGTTGGCATATGTGATTATTTGCAGGCAACTTGACGGAAATCCTCTGATCTGTGATTGTGGCCTTAACTGGCTGAGAGACTGGATTAGCACGCATTCTGTCTTCGTCTCCCAGAATTCGAAATGCGAATATCCTAAAAAGCTTAAAGGAAGAAAGCTGAGTGTTTTACTTGACCAAGCCTGGGATTGTGGTACGTTAAAGAAGGGCTGTATTGAACGTCTGTAAATTAATTTCAATTCTTTGACAGGCATGTATTCTTTATCGAAGGATGTATTATGCGTATTATGTTCAAGTGTTCGTGACACATAGGCGCCATGCAGAATTTTGAATGCCTGCTTTTATTCAGAAGAGGCTATCTTTGTTTAAAGCAAATCGAGTGTTGCTCCCTAGCAGTGTTTGCGATCACGTTGACTCAGGCTATTTTGTCAGTCGCAACTTCGATAGGATGCAAGTGCTGTTGCTCAAAGAGTTCGACATCCTGTTACTAGTTTGCCACTGCTTTCGCTGCTCATGCGTAGTTATCTAGGTAGCCAAGTCAAACTGCTCTTATGTTTATGGCCCCTTGACATCCTCAGTCACACTCCTTACGCAGTTCGTCATTGCGCCTATTTAATTTGTACATAGTATACAAAATGTTGCTAAAGACGTTTACATGTAGGAGGATTGAAGAATTTTCCTTAGTTTTGAGAGATTTACACAGATCTGAGTTTCCCCCTTTCAGAAAATTGGTTAGTTTCCCACTGCAAAACGTGCATAGAGTGACCCGATTTCTGATAATTTTAAGACTGTTTTCTATCTCAGTAGGAAAGGTCTATTGATTTAACTTAATATCGATGATTGCTAATGTCCTCAAAAGTACCTGTGACAAACACAGTTGCCGATAAACACTCTATTTAATTATTTTCGCTTTCTCAAACACGAAGAGAACTTATGATAATAGTGAGCAAGATGAAGTAGTGTTTTACTCGTATTTCAGGGGATGGAATGCTAGCTACCCCCTTTTATCATTGAAATGAAGTAATGTTGTGTACTAAGTCACACTTTTCTATTTGTCTTCTCCAGCAGGTAACGTTCTTTGGTGTTATATGTTATGCACTGTACGGTAGAAATGAACTGATTTTGTATACTATATCACATCCTCCCATCTGTCTACACGAGAAAGTAACGTTGTTTGGTGTTACATGTTATGCACAGTAGGTTTAAAACTTTGTTTCCATATTTCAGGAGGATACCCCTTTGAAATCCCGCTGTTCCAAATAAGGCCCCACGTGGATCAAGTGGCTTTTCAGAGCGATTCACTCTCTTTGCATTGTTCCACGCTTTGGCATCCGGCAGCTAGGCTTGTATGGTATAAGAACGGTAAAAGGATATCGATACATAATTATACCACAATGGAAGAGCGCAGCGATTTAAGTGGAAGGATGAACCACAGCCTACTCATTTTTAAAAGGCAAGCAGATTCTTGTATTATGTGTTATATTTGAAGGTGTAAAAGTTGTCGGCATAAAAGGGTATGGTGAAATTAACCTTGCGTCATGAGTCACCATCTCATTTTTTGTTGGCGTGACCCCACTTGAAACAGTTTTACCACTAATTGGTTAGGATGAGATATGAGATCTTAATTTGACAATTTAACTGTATTCTTTTCGAACTAGGAGAGGAAGATTTGGTTTCCCCGTCTAACCTATTTTGCGTCATTTGTGGCATAAACTTTTCAATTTGACTTGCAAAGTCAGTAGGAAGATGTACAAGAAACCACAACTTTAAGTTAGTTCTTCACTTCGGATCATTCTTTTAAAGATGTTCAGCAGACACTGCTCACAAGTAATACCGCATGCGAAGAACTGCATGTATAGATTTTATTTGATAAGGTTACCTGGGCGTAGCCGTGCGACTGTATTGTGCCATGCCATAGTTTCATAGTACAAAAAATATGACAAATTATGCTGCAATGTGGTCAATGCTTTGCATTGCTTTGAATGTCATATAGCTGTATTTCTTCAAGGTTGAAGTGGGTTTGTACATCCTTTTCAGCAGGCCAGGGGAGAAATGGAATCATAACGCGAACGTCTTCTAGTTTGATGATACACGTGGAAAATCAGAAGAATCACAGATCTTAAATCAGTGTTTACCTCATTAAGGGTGATCTCAAGTGAACTGTATTGCTTCTTTCAGCTAGCAGTAGATGATGGAACCTTTCTTCATTTTAGCAGGGAGGAGTGGGGATCTTGTTGACCTCAGGGGATCCACTCCTGACTCATATTGTTATTGCCACCTCCAATTATAGTGACCTTTCTTCATTTTAGCAGGGAGGAGTGGGGATCTTGTGGACCTCAGGTTAATCCAACCCTGACTCATATTGTTATGGTGATCTGCTCATACTCATGACATTTTTGTCGGTAATTTTAAGCTACTTATTAAGGGCTCTTATAACATTTGTTACAGATGTCGGAAGTATTATCCCGTTCCTATTTGCAACTGCGTCGGTTGTGTGATATATGACTGGAAGCTCTGGAAAGGCGTTATTCCTGATTTAAGAGGTGCCCAGTGAAATCTTATAATTCGAGACGGGTGTAGCCTAGGCACTGAAATGCCTGAGGTTAAATTTTGTCTGCCTATAATGTGAAACGTTTGCTGTCGACTTCGGTATCAACAGACGCACGTATTAGAAGTAATCACGACATCTTTGCTTACCCATCGCGGATGACGCTTACGATATTTTCAAGGTATATTGATGGGATTGCACAATCCCCGTCTATCTGTTTTGAATACTTTTATAAGTCGCATGTTTACCATAATGTTGTCATTGGCATTTCAAACCCTAGATTAACACCTACGGACTCCGGAGACTACACTTGCCATGTCCAAATGAAGGGTGCTGGAAAACTACAGAGAAGAGTAAACCTGCGAGTGTTGTCAGATGAATTAAAATACTGCAAGCTGGACGTGAAGAAAACGAACAGAGGTTAACAAAGATTTCCTTTTTGTCATTATTAGGTATCCGTATTTTCAGCTTAAGTAACCGTTGGCTTACTTCTGCTCTTGGTATCGAGAGTTAGTACTTGGTTAAAGGAGCTTTTGCTTTTTATAATATTAGACATTTACATACTGGACAACTTGCGTGTTATTTAGGGCTCGCTTGCCTATGCATCGACAATAACTTGAGTTAGTTGCGTTACTTCGAATATTGTTGACTTTTTCCGCCAGTCCTCCCGCTCGACATAAAACAAAAGAAAAGCGTAAAATTTGGGTCTATTTCGGCATCCATAAAATTCCTATGTTGAAAATCCTGCTTAGTGCTATTATTGTATATACTGTCACATGAGTTTCACAGGGTCTCCGTATAAATTTCACCTTAATGTCAACAGGATAAAGCACTGTACGTTCAAGTATACCATAGGCTTATAAGAACGAAATATGTTACAGTAAGTGTCATTGACCTGCATTTTGTGGCGAAACTTCAAACTTTGAAGTAACTCCTCACTAAGGCCTTACCATAAGATCACTAACATGGGTACACTGTTGATTGCCGGAATTACCAACACATCACAGAGGGAAATTCCCGGAATATCAGATAGAAAACCTATCACAAATTGGATCAAAACCAGCTTTTCGTTCTGGTTACATCCAACTGGCTTTTTATTCACTGCTGTGCTGGTCGTGATGAAGGCTGTTCGTGAATTCCTGAGAATATTCATAGATTTGGTTGGCGTTATGTTCTAATGTGTTCTAATTTAGACGTAGGTAGGTATTAAAAACTTCAAAGGGAAAGGAGATGGAGGGAGGTGTTTTAAGGCAAACTTTAAGACATTGTTGACGTTAGATGAATACTGGAACTCGGGGAAAGACCAGACTTTCAAAGGGTATTACTTGCATACTGAGATAGTGCCTGTAGGTCAAGGGAAGTTATGGACGGCCAACCCCCTAATATTTGTGGTTCATTTGTTAACATTTTATTAAAAATCTGCCCTCCACAGCTGTAATTAATGACTGATAAGCGATGATATTTTTGTAATAGGCTAAGCAAATTTTAACTGCAAAATTTGGCATGTAAAAATTTTATTAGTACATTAGTATAAAATTTTAGTGGAAGCTCTTTACCGTGTTTCAACTCGGAAGGTCTTGCACAGGAGCAGCATAATCCAAACTAAATAAAAAAAATATGTCCCCCATCCCCCCACGTTTTGTCCAATCATGTGACTTAATCAAAGAATCCCTTGAAGAAGACGTTATTGAGCATAAGAAAAAAGGTACAGATTAACAGTTGCAGTTAGTACGTTGCATATTTTTACGTTACGAACTAGCTGACTCCCGTCTCTTCTGTCTAGGTGCATTTGTTTGGCATAATACAGCGGCAGGTGGCTCCTCAGTGTTACCTTGCCAGTTCGGTGGTATCTATCCCCATGCAGTGGCGAAGAGGAATTGTTCAAAAAGTGGCGAATGGAAGACTATGGAGAATAAACATTGTTTGCACAAAAAGAAAATAACAAGAGACCTGGAGATTCTGAACTCAGTATGTTGTCATACAAATATTTTAAAAGTTCAATGACCCCGTTTCACGATCATTATTCATTTGTACCTAAACGTTCCTCATTACACCGTGACAACGGGTATGTTAAGGTCAACCGCGATTCACGTGCAAACTCCAAGACTGCGCACGTTGTGCATGAAATTTTGGGGGATTGGGGATGGGAAACTTCCAATATGTAGAGCAAGATTTAAGAACTGAAAGCGTGGTGACAATATGAGTAACAGCAGGGGATTATCTTGTAGGAGGGTTGTTACTTAGCCTGGTAGTGTATTCAAGCTATAGTCAATTCGTATGACTGAATATTAGTGAACAACTTGATAGCAATCTGTGTTCGTTTACAGTTTGAAACGAAGTAAATAAACTTTATTTTTTATTTGCAATGACTAGAAAGAAATATCAGTTAATAATCGGATCATCTTTGACAATAACAGTAGATTTGACTGGATATCGGAGAGTGCTTTACGCGGGATTGTAGCAATGTGTTTTCTTTCTTAAATTGGCCAACATGTCAGATTTTATCATTCGTTAAAGACCGTCTAATATAACCACTTACATGCGAAGTAGGGAGGCGGTACGTGGAGAAATTGTATGCGCACTCTGAGATACTGGCAGGAAATATCTATACAAGGAGCTTGTCAAGGGTTTTTTCAGAACAAAGATCTCCCAGAATGAGTTCATCTGATGATATTGGGTAACAATCACTAACAACAGTTTCCTCGAGACCCCCTCTCCCCAAGAATTGTTCAGATAAAAACTACCTTTTAGAAGGATACCCCTAATTTTAAACACTGCTAGTGTTTCATTATTGTTTTGCTTCCCATTCCGACCCGTTTCTAACCGCACTAGTCTAGAAAATGTGAAATCAAGCCCATATCTTACAACTCGTTAACTTACGATTCTGCATAACCCGTTACTAGTCATTAAAACTGAAACTAGAAAACACAAGTATGCAAACAGCCAGATCGTGTTGTGATTGTAGTTTAGCTTGGAGAGTTTGAATGAGTGTTACTGTTAGTAACCTCAAAGTAACATCCGTAATAAAAGAGAAAATTTTGCTACACAAAATCTCACGTGTGTCTGAGATTAATTGCAGTAACCGTTGAGCTACTAGTTTT
>JAAAKL020008725.1:0-15677 GCA_010016065.2 Carybdea cf. marsupialis auct. non (Linnaeus, 1758)
GTTTTATTCGCAATCATGCCTAAATCACAAGGGGAGATTCTCATGCTGGAATGGAGAAAGCCATGACGTGCGTTAACGAAAACGTATCCCGAAGCCTAAGTTGTTATTGACTCGCCGTCGCTAAGTGAACCGAACTTACAATCTTAGAGGGAAGCAAGAAGTAGACATCGAAGGGTCTGTTGATGATTCTCCACAATTGTAAACAGTACCGTGAAATGAAGAATATATAGATTTTAATTTAGAACAGCACATAAAGAAAGCAGACTGGAAAATAAAGTACAAATTAGGGATCTATGCAAAAATCGCGTTTTTATCCGAACTTTACATACCCAAAAAGATCTTGCAAGTAAGCTAACAGGTTGCCAAATACTAACGCGATTTAATGCGAGGGAATTTAGGTTCTTTTAGCCTCCATCATAAAGTGTTAAAAGAAGCTTAGCAATTTACCACCTGGTAACCATATCATCTATTTCTGAAAAATGTTCTGATCCATCAGCTTGATGTTCCAATTTGACGCTTCTTACTGCCTGATGGCTACATTAGCACTATTTAAGAAACTAAAATCTGGCCAAACAGCCCAGTTAAAAAAATAAAACAGCATTCAGGCAGTCAGTATTTGCCTGAGGAGTGTCAATCAAAGTTGAAAGGCCAGATGACTTAACATGTCAAGGGTTGGTGTCAAAGGGCAGGTGCTAATCGAATAGTTCTAAAACATCTGTTCCTTTCAGAAACAAATGAGGGGTTTTTTTCTGTTGTTCAGCTACGTGTGCAAATGGCCAGATGTACGAAGAAAGCTTGTCACATTTTCTGCCATGGTTGACGTAATTTCAAACATGATTGAATTTATTTTAAGATAAGTAATTATTTGTGAGGAGATTCCTTTGTCTCGCGACGAGATATTTCCTATCCTTCTGACACAATTAATGGAATGCTGCTAAAACTAATGGCATTAGATAAACTTTAGGATTATTCATTTCGAAGCTCAAGTGAAAACATATACGTAGAGGATCAGATGCAGTCACCTCTGATCATAGTCTCATGCATAGCATCTCATTTGTTTAATCTACATCTAGATAAGTTTGGATGACTTTGTTCATACACCTTTCAGCCATGTCCACATATTCTTATCATTGCTCTGATTCAGAGCTCTTTTAAGGTTCCAAAGAAGTACCATAACTGCCAAATTAAAATACGTTTGCTTAAATAACGTGAACAAAATCCTACTGTTTTCTTTTCTCGGGGGGGGGGGGGGGGGGGGGGGGGGCCGACAGGCCATGACCCGAGGCCTCACACTTGTAGAGGGGCCCGCGCTTCAATACTAAGAAAAAAGTATATGTCTATGCAAATATCAATGTCATGGAAGTAAGTGATAATTACAAACTATATCCACTGGAGGGAATACAGTGCCTCCGGAACATCCGCAGTACGGTCATTTCTGAACTTCCTTGCAAAGTATGACGTCATAAGGCCCCTCAAACTTTTTCGGTCTAGGGCCTCGCACCCTTCAAAACCGCCACTGGTAATGCCATTTGCTTGCAGGGTGCAATATAAAAGTTTCAGTTAATTTGGAAGGTTTTTACAGGATGCGACTACATTTTTGAATATGCCCATGATTGTTCTCTCGGTACTGGCTGTCTTCTCCTTACTTTGAAAGGTCTGAGATGTTTATCAGTAAAATTAATACCACCACAAATAGTAAATAAAGCAATAGACTGAGTGATGAAATGACTCGCTGCAATTATTGATTTAAACAACGTCTATGGAAACTAATTTAGTCCCAGTCACTATTTCTAAGTATGACTTTCTTCAGAAGGTGACTATGTTTTGAATTTAAATTTTTGGCAATTGTACATTTAAGGTAGAATTATGGGGAGTACCGCAATGAAAAATGAGGAACAAGTTGTGTGATTTTCTTGAAAAGTAATAGCCGTGTAGTTTAAGGGACTACTTTCAAACCCTAGACCCATTTTAGACCACAGTTCTTTATATCAGTCACAGTTACGGAGACCACTCTTTCTATGTGAGAGAAATTGGCGAGATGGAAATTTTGGAAGTCCATAGAATGAATTGGACCTGCTCGGATAGTACTCACAAGTGTGTCATGCTGAAAATGCTTAATGGATACGAAAACGGTGCAAGTAATAGCGGTCTACTTGCGTACTAATTCACTGAATAGGTTGCTCGAGCAATTAAGCGCTCTTATTTGCAATATCGAACAGAGAATCCGCAAGAGTGGTTGTCTGTCTGTTGTCAAATTTAACATTGCAAACCACCGTATATTGCTCATAGATAACTGGCACACTTCAAAAATTTAAATTCATAACATAGCTATTATTAAAATGGTTCCGTTCGTGTGGTAGGGAGCCAACTGCTTATCAAAACAAAAGATCAATGACGTAAATACGGGCAAGAAATCACTTTGCAGTAATATGGGCCTTTTATCAATTCTGATTTTCATTGATCAATCTGTACCATTCCTACATTCACTGATATTATCACTAGACAGTTGTCTTGCCCTTTTTGTAGTTGTTCAGATGATAGTGATTTCCATCAGCTGTGACAAGAGAAGGAACTGAAGCATATACAAAGATGTATTCATTGACTGCTCATCTTCGTCATGCAATTATCAACGATAAGTTTCAGCTAGTACCACTGGCATCGACGATAATTTGAGCTCGCTGTTCTCCCACATAATATCTCAAGCAAACCGTTAAGATTATTTCGAAGTATTTTATCTCTTTATTTTTTAATTGGAGCAAGTTGAGGATAGATATGAATGTGACTTGAAGACTTTAGTGTGCACGAATTTAAAAGAGGTGCCAGAAAATAAGGAACAGCGAAAATATCATTAAGCCCGCAGTTCGCAAAGGTGTTTACAGAAAACATTGAAGTCTTGATTTTGCAAGATCTATTTTATTCCATTGGGAAGAATCAACACATGATAGAATATTTAAACTTTGGTATACAGAACCACTTCGCTTAAAGTCACATATATTACTCTTCATTTCAAGGTTCTATTGATATGCTTTTAAGAGTTTATATTCAATGCTTGAAAAAACCAGAGAAATGTACGCCTCGAGATTGGACGAGGGCTCCTGAATTCTATAATGAGCTGCTTTATTAGCCTAGATATGGTAATGCAATGGCGAAGTTTGTCGACTCTGGTGTTACCGAAAGGATAGGGCCTTCCGCCACTTTGAAACAGGCATCTATGTTTACAGACTCTATAGGGATGCCCCGCTACGTCATTTTTTTGTCAACATTAATCAGTCAGGAACCCATTAAATGCTGTACCGGTTCATAACATACCTGTACATTTAAAAGGCGCTGTCTCTTTGTTTGTCTGTTTTTTTATGAATGGCAAAACTGTTGAACGATCAGCACTTGACCGGGCAAGGAAGACCTCAATCATCCGATCAGAGTGTTAAGGGCAAAAGATCTTCTGAACTCCAAGGGCAAAAGTACTTGAAATATCTTCTAAGATGACACTCTTTGGGAAAAAGCTTCCAGAAACTTCCGTTGATACAATTTCAAGAATGCACTGTATCTATCATAGAAACACAGAAACAAACCGTATTCTCATTGATATAAGTAACCGATCCAGTGCTGAGTACTGTATTTACCTGTATCTATTTTTTACTTTTGCTTACGTCATCTACCTTTTAAGTTCCACAAGCTCCAAATCTATCTGACTTTATCAAAGAGGAGCTTTCTCAAAGTTATTGTTAAAGAAAAACCCTGAAAAATTCATCTATGGTAAACAAAGCTATTAAGGAAACAGATGCTGACCTGATCGAAAACATTTTAGGCAAATAGTTACTGTATAGGTTCTGACACACAAAAAGACAGGAGTGCTTTCAGGTAAATTTTGGTATAGAATGAGTTTGCATATGCGTTCTAACTTAATAAAGCACAAATATGACTTTCTAAGTTGGGTATTGTAAGATGTACGTGCCAGGATAAAAATCAACACAAAAGCCGTATAGTTGAGTAGCATCTATTAGGCAATCGCTGACTGCAACACAGGTCTTTTGTTGTTGTTTTAGTTTTGCATGTCCTTGTAATTGATGGAATACTTTACTACAACAGTGCAGTCGTCGTGTGATGACTCTTCTCTAAGCCTGTTGTACTCATCCTAGATGTTTATGCTTAACCACAAAAGATCACACTCTGCTGTACTCCTTTCGAGGAAAAACAACACTTGACGGTGTCAGTGACTCTACACTTCAACTATGCTGAGAACAAACCCGGTATCTTTCCTGCCCTGGGAAGCCGGGTGATATAGTAGTAACGTTCTGCGTCAAACATGCATGACGGAGAGAATTATGTTTTGTGCTTACCATTTGCGTGAGCTATGGTCGTATACAGCATTTGTCTCAAATGGAATCCTGTTAATTCATGGAAGAGATGCCTTAGACAGTTCTCCTCAGCTTTGTTACAGCAAAAACCGGTTTCCTTGTAAAAGCAAGTCTTTCGACAGGAACAACGGCAATTGAAGCCGTTGAATTCTATGACCGATACTTGAACAAAGAAATTGTAGGCAAGTTTTCGATTATTCAGGAATGAGTTGACATAGAACTTTTAGCTTTCAAGGAAACAAGCAATTACCAGCGTTAAATCGATTGAAAAGCTGCTTGTTTGAAATTTTGGCTTAGAATTACAGCTATGCAAGTAAAAAGGTACCAATAAACGGATATTTTTCGCCATATATAAACATAATAAATATTTTAATAAACATTCTATTTTGTTCAACATTTTTAGACAATCATGCTTTTTATTTACCTTGAATCTCGAAATCACGATTTTTCTCGAAACAATTGTAAACAAAGAAGTAAAAAGTACAAAAATGATTGGATTCAAATAAATTGTAGTAAACATTGATAAATACATTTTATCATAATCATGTATCCACGATGGTCATTGCAGCAATCAGTCGATATCAATCAGCACTAACAATAGTCGAGTTTATCATTGGTATTGTTCCTGATGAGAATCTAAGTTGAAATATCAAGTATCCGAGCTTTTCAGAAAATTGGCTAGAACATATGTAATGTTTTCATGCTTTCAAGATTGGTGATTTTTTCCGTATCAATGTCAATGTGCCTGCCAATCTGCCTGTGTATCTTCGTATTTTAAACCGTGATAGAATATAGCAAAATTGCTTTGGAGCTTATTTATAGTGTTCAAGTTCAGCCTATCTATCTGTCACAGAAAAATATGTTCAAGGCTATAGCGTTTAAAAATTCAACTTCACCTTCCGCTTTAGTCTTAGGTATACTTTAGGCTTTAAGATCTTCAGTCTTAGAGACATATGTCAGTTACAGTTATTGCGCTTTGAAACTCCACGAAGCAGTAAAAATATCTTAGTGTAAGCAAGAAAACCGTTGCTTTGCAGATAAAAAGAATTGGGCCTTTGCTGTTAACCATTTAGTTCCACAGACACTATTTGGTCAAAACAGCACCAATCTAGCAGCCAGACTTCTGATTGGCTACTTTTAAAGCACAGTTTAGCGTGAGTTTTATTGATTTCTTCTCAATCTCAATTCTGACGATTTTGTACTTAAAGGAGTGTCAGACGAATACAGCTTTTCAGTACTAATATGTTTTGTTATTCTATGGTTTTGTACCACCAATAAACTTTTATTCAGCTTTGTGTATACAATGTGCCATTAAATTATCACCAACTACTTTCACAGATTTTGACGTATTAATACTTTTCGTCAGTACCGTACGCGACAAGCATCAAAGCTCAATGCTTTCCAAATCGTAAAATGATTCTGCAATGTACTATTGCCTCCGCGCTTCGTTTTGGTGCCCAAACCTAGCATTTCATCACAAAGGTGTCGGGTTTCACTTAGCACCTAATGTCGTAGCACATGAGGATATTCGCAGCAAACAAGTGCTTGATGGAACTATATTTAAAATTCACTGTATTGAAAAGGCTAAGGAGAGCCACTGACTAAATTTAATACTTGCTGGCAGGTGCTTCCTATAACAAACACTAGGAGGGAGTAAGCACTTCATAACATCACCCTTGGTATAGTTGAAAGAAATATAAAAAGGTATTCTGAAGCACACCTATCCTCCTATCTAGGCACTGCTTTCAGCTAAATCCCATGTAAACAACAATAGCTGCAAGTATGTTTGACGCTTGCCGAAATAGGTACACGACAGACATCTTTTGTTCTGGTACGAGAACTATCGAGTAAGATTACAAACGTCATTCATTTATCCTCATCGAGGAGTGCAAGGGACGTGCTAGAAATATCGTATATCATACAGTAAATAGTTCATGGTTTATGTTAGTGGCAAACCTCATGTGGTGAGCTTAAAGTGAAGACCTCCAAGAATTTACAAACTTGCCCGGTATAAATCTGTGATTTAAATATTCTGTTTACAACGGGGATGCAATCTATTATTTACCGAAAATCCAGAATACAATCGCCCTTGACAGGGTAGTACTTACCTCCTGCAGCCCCTACACAGACGTAAATGAAAATGTGTAAGAACCCATATGTGAGAGAACAAAACCCTTTCAATGATAAAGTAGATTATGTGAAGATGTCATTTAAGTAATAATCAGCCTTCAACAAATAATTTTCCTAGTTGCAAAAGGGTATTTCTTAAGTTTCGCATGCTTTTAAGGGACTAACGATTGCCACGTTGTTTTCTATGCATATTTGTAACCCCAGGCAACCAAAGGAAAGCAATTTGCGTAATGCATTGAACCCTGAGAAACCCATTTTTAGGCTTAATATTCTATTGAAATTATCTCACCTTCGTAATTATCTTTAATTTGAAGGTACATGAGTTGTGGATTGCGGCCCATTCTTTCCAAGCGATTTATTGTATGCAGAGGATAGGAGCCCTTGGTCTTAGTACTACCTTCTGGTAAGTGTTTAATAACAGATAAATTGATCAAATATGTGACTTCATTAATGTAGCATGAGCATAGTATATATATCATCTTATGTAATCAGTGAGGCAAATCCGAGCTCTGCTAGCCTTGTCTTACTATTTACGTCGAACGATGGAGATGATATAGTTATATCTTTCTACTAATCTACTGTGTTTCATTGCAACTTAAGTACATTCAATAAGTGGCCAATATATAGCCTTATTGATTTTGGTATTGCAGGAAATATAAAAATACCATCTTATTGGTACAGGAAGCGATGAAAGGGCCAACTAACAATAATCTATTTACATCAACTCGTGAATTCGTTGACGTTTCACAATAAATTGGTTAGCAATTTATTTGACAACCTTTGTCTCTTACAAAGCTGATTCTGATGCTAGTTTAAGGTCCATTTCGTCGAGACTCACTCTTAGTCAAGCTAATTTCGGAGCTTTAAGCAATGCAGAAGTGCCCTATATATTTGCATTCTTGGTAGCTACCGCACAGTGTCATCCCTATCCAAAACTTGGCAAACCTGCTTTTCTGGACTGGTTGGAAGGTCTTTTAAAGCATAACACGAAGACCTTTCTTGAAATGGAACGCCAAACACATGCGATTTCAGAAACTGATAACTAGTTTCAATGAAGTCCTACTTTGCAAGGAGGCTTTCTGAATTTACCATATTTTAATTTGGATATTCTATATAAAATCGCGGCGCAACCACGATAGAGCAATAAGGACATAATCATACTTTGACACTCATTAGCCATTATTTGGGTTACCTTTCAACAAAACTTTTGTTAACATGCTTATTTGAACGGCCTAAATATACCATGAAGGGAAGCGTGCATATCTTGATATAATCGCGTGTATAAAATAACACTAAAATCATTGGCATTCAAAGGCATTCATTTTGTAGACAGCTCAGAGCAGTGGACTATACATTGGAACAGTCGTCAGTTATGTACGTAGATCTCAGATGTGCTGTTGACTCCAAACGTGTCAACTATTAAGTAATAGCTTACAGGAGAGCAAAGAATAAAGAGTTCAATCATGTGAGCTCAACTCATCAGTCAAGGTTTGCTGAAGCCAGCTGAAACGCCTGTTTTCCACTAGTAATTTTATCGTTAACTTGATCGTACTGAAGAGCTAGCTGCAAACCTGTAAAGTAAGAGCAGAAACACATCTTACTTATCCTTTCTGAGAAAAAAATCCTCTTATATCTGATTATACAAAACCGTTAACTGTGCGTTACACTTCGTTATATAGTTCAACTATGTACAGAAGCAACCTTGGAGCACATATTCCGGCTTTCAGGGCATTTGTTATAATCGCTCTGATCTCTTGATCAACAAGGCTTCACCAACTTGAGGTGAGCTTTCTAACTTGCGGAACCATCTGTTGCCCACCAAAGATCAACAAATACTCTATGACTAAATAATGGAACGTAATGCAATTGAGTTATCTTGGTGAACATCTTCTTCATTTGCAAACTTTGGTTTAGTGCACGGTCCCTTCCTCTTAGGGTCCTGGACTCAATAGCGAAACGATTGGTAATATTACTAAATATCGTAAGACATCCTTTGTAAGTCGTCTCAAACATAAATTTTTCTGCTAAATATTCTGACGCTTGTCCACTCAGTTGATGCCATTGATGGTAGATATTTGCCTTGTCTTTTTTGGAGCTACGTTTCGAGAGATACTTCTCCCATCTTCAGGCTGTTGGACTTTGATCTGTTTTTCTGATTTATGATCATAAATTTTTCTGATGCATAAAAAAGTCTTGATGTTTAATGTATTGTAACTATGGGGCCTAGTATCGTTCCCTGCATTTACTGATCGTGAATGTTAAATCAACTCAGTTTTTTGAAAGACAGAGAAATCGAGATGGATTGCAGACCTGCTTGAGCCTCAGGGGTTTTAAAGAGAGATAATTTGCTAGTGTATTTTCTGTTTCTTGACAAGTTTAGGTACGTTCTTTGCCAGTTTCGAAAGGCCAAATTTCAAAGAGGAAGCGATTTTCATGCTAAACGTCTTTTCCTCAATCACATTCCAAGAATTCACCCCCCTCTTTTCGTTAAATTACACTTCACATGTCGTGGTATGCAATTAAGATAAACGCTTAAAATAATTACGTATTGCTGAAGAGAATCTAGATGACAATACGCAAAGATCCTATTTCTTTTGAATTTTTTTTACATGGCTGTTTTTATGGAAGAATGTTAAACCGCTATCTATCGACTCCAACCCATTGGGCTAGTAAGGTACTTTAGAATCTTATTAAGTGTCATGCATTGACGGCGTATGTAAGCAATGCGCAGTAATATTCAGGTGCAACATCCCTTATGACCCTTTCTCAAGAATCGTAACGACGGATCTTGATCATTTCGTACCTCTCTTGGATTATCGGACACATAAAATTCTGTGATCTTCACCACCTACAGAGAAAAGGAACACGCTGTGGAACAACACGTTTAGTGCACTGAGGGCCCGTTATACATTACACCCAGAGATAGTATCAGCCCATGCACTGCCTTATATCAATTTATTACCCCAATGCTTGCAAACTGTTACATTATTAAATTCTACATTCACGCATAAGGTATCGCAAGTCACATGATTTTGCCATGTGATTCTAACGTCATGATCTATTGTTATGTAAACTGTAAAACTGAAGTGGTAGAAATCTGACTTTTGATATTGAACAAGATAGATCAATGATCATGAAAATATTACATATTATATTTCATTATATTATTTGCACATATCCACCAATTATGTTAAAAAACAAACACGCTTGGCCATATATACCAGAAGTGGCGTTCTCAGGCATCCCGAATGGGGGCACCCTAAGATTGGCAATTACTGTGAATTACACATTTTTAGGTTTTACTTTGCAACTATTATTATTATTATTACTATTACTATTATATCCCGATTGGTGATTCATTTCTTTATCTTGGGAAGGAATTTAACTTCTCCAATTGTGTAGACATCGTAAAAAACAAGATCGTGG
Organism: Carybdea cf. marsupialis auct. non (Linnaeus, 1758); assembly: GCA_010016065.2. Classification (NCBI taxonomy): domain Eukaryota; kingdom Metazoa; phylum Cnidaria; class Cubozoa; order Carybdeida; family Carybdeidae; genus Carybdea; species Carybdea cf. marsupialis auct. non (Linnaeus, 1758). The sequence continues at coordinate 9,915 of JAAAKL020008725.1, forward strand.
ACAAAACGAACTTCCTTATAGAAAAGACAGATAGACTCCCCCTCAATCCTCTCAATAAACTTTTTATTGTTCAACGGTACGTTTATAGCAAACTTCGATGGCATTTCTCGTTATACGATCTATCTGAGACTTGGGTTTCGCAAAATTTAGACTCCTTAATTTCAAAATTTGTCCGAAAATGGTTTCAACTCCCCGTCTGTGTTAACTCGTCACACCTCTCCCTACCTCAACGGCAGCTTGGACTAAACTTTCAGTTCCCAAAGGTAATTTACAAACAGTGCAAGCTCACGGTCCGTCGCATACTGTACTCGTCTAAAAGTCCGGAGATACGCAGACTTTACCGTATTACTTCGTCACAAAATATTCTCCCAGACTCCATAGTCAATTTAACAGTGTCGTCAAACCCGGGGAAGACAAATATGGAACTATGTAGAAAAACGCACAGCAGATTTTCTAAAGAAGAAAATGAACTGTTCTGGAAAATTTTCTCAAACCTATCAGAACAATCCCTAATAGTAAAACACATCACCGAGGTGTGTAACATGAAGATAATCAGAGTATGGCAGTCACTCTTGGGAAATCTGTCTAGCAATTTTTTCTGCTTCACTCGCAAAGCACTAGTGTTTGGCTTGCCAAACGGGTCAAATCTGAAACACTGGAAAATTTTCCCAAACGGTCTGTGTCAACGGTGTCAGGACGTTGAGACTCAGTCTCATGTCCTCTCGCACTGCAAGGACTCGTTTGGTCGCTACAAGTGGAGACACGACTCACTTTTGTTCACAATTGTCAAAAAATTTACTTCATGCGACATAACCGACATGAAAGTTTTAGCGGATCTTTGCTTTGAACAAAGATTACCATGCCCATCAGAGCTCTTTCTTAGCAAACGCCCCGACATTGTTCTAAAGATCAAAGAAGCTGAAATAGCCATAGAACTTACAGTTTGCTTCGAGCTAAATACAAAGAAATCCCGAGATTAAAAAGATCAACGCTACAGCTTTTTGAGAAATGAATTGCAAATTCCCTGTATTACATTCGAACTCGTGCTTGTTGAATTTGCAACACTAGGCTTTTTAAGTAAGTAGGGACATGATCAGTTAAGCTCTTTATTTAGGAGATTCAATATTAACGGAGACCGAGTTATCGACAAGTGTATGGAGGCTGCAATACGACCTTCCTATCAAATATTTTGCAGACGTAGCAAAAACTGGACCGATCCAGAACTTTAAAAGTTTTATTAAGTTTGAATATATTTTCACTCTTCTTTGTGTTGCCTTGTTTATATGTTGTTGCCGGGTTTTTTTTTGTTTTTTCTTTTATTGTGCCTGATTGTTATATTAGGAAGATATGTGAGATATTTTAAAAGACACCTCAATGTACGTCGAACTTTTAAAACTTTTGACAAGGTTGATATACTCAACCTGATTGAATGAATTATGAGTTATACCAATAAACACGTTTTAAAAAAATTATTGTTATTATTACATTGTCCTAAAGGAAAACAGAGCTTCATACCTAGTCATGGATATGCTTAGGCAGTGTGATTATTTTGTGCATTTAGATGATTCGGAGGCCATTGATAATTCCTATTCAGCTCTAGTTAAAACGGCTACTTTTGTGGAACCAGTCTATCCAGTGATATAGCCTACTGTGTTTACATGATGCCTTGGTTGTTTCAAATCAGAGGCTTATATTAAGTTAAACATAAAAAAACTCAAGTGTTAGGGTTTCTAAATACTGAAATATAAATAGCCTGCAAGGAAGGAAATTGTCTAGATGTAAAATTGAATTTAATAGCGTGTGTCATTCGGAATTTCGGATGTCGTCGCCAAGGATCTGCGATCCTGTGGAGTGCCTTTATCTCAAGCGGAGCAGCTCGCTGCCGACCGTCAGAAGTGGCGAACACCTGTGTTGCAAGTTGGCTCTGCGCACCGCACGGTGCTCGAGGATTAGTGAGTGAGTGAGTGTGTCATTCGGGTGTAGTCTGTTGTGATCATTCCCCCCTCCCCAGTTTCACTGAAGGCACCAGCCGCCACTGGTAAATTTTGGGCTATCTAAACTAGGCGGTGCTACAAGTATATTGCAGGTTCCATTTTCCATTTTCTGTAGGTCAGATTGAGGAATGCCTTATGCCCTTCTGAAGCAATCTTTAATCAAACATGAAGCATATCCCCTGTTAGAAAACTTAGAAAAGTAAATCGTATGTAACCAAGGTTCATGTGTTAACGGCTCCCCATGAGTCTATTGTCCTTTTAACCATAAATAAGAACGTAAGTGGAGAACAAGTCAGTATTATCAAAGAAGCGTTCGTGGAGTCACTTGTAGAGAATCTTGAGAGTTTAATAACACGCAGATAACTCTGATCATACAGAATCTTGCCATCTATTATAATTTATGTACAATAGAATTTACCCTCAAGGAATTGGAATATCGAATTGCATTAAAAGGAAACTATATCTCTTTATTATCTATTATCTGTTTTATGATTTATGGGCTAGAACAAACCTTCATTATAGGTTCAGCTTGGTTCATGATTAGTGACCATAGGATTCACTACGTCCACGCTTTCTCAGCACTCGATTGAAATATTCCGTTGTTGATCTTCCATAATGATGCAAATCCGTCGAGCTAGTGCAATGGAGTGTTTCTTTGGCATCGTATGGGATGGTTATTGGAAGGTTAGGCACAGTATTGTGTCGGTATCGTTTTCATGAATGTCCACTAGATCCATCCCTTGATATTCTCGATTAAGATGGTAGGAAAGGGGAGTTCCCTCTAGTTTGTGGTTAAAGGTGATTTTATCCAGTTGGATACCACTAATAAATTACAAGAGTTTGTGAATAAGCAATGTTTTGCCAGTGTGGATTATGATATAATCATCAAGATATCCTCCAAATCGCACTGGGTGTGAGTTTGTTCCTGCAATATTGATGCCGCTTCCTCTTCTAAACGCCCGTCGTCAAATTGGCATATGTTGGCGCAACTATGGTTGCCATAGCTGTACCAAGTAATTGATGATAGTGCTTACTATCGAAAGAGAAAATAATGTTCTTGAGGATGAACAAAAGATCCCCAAGGATAATGTCACTATTAAATCTTTCTTCTATTGTTTGGGACACTTTTTTAACCAATAATGTGCTGCACTGAGTCCAAATTCATGTGTTTTAATGGTGTAGTGACTGCTCACATCAAATGTAGTCAGCACGTCATATAGGGTTGCTTGCTAGGGAATTTGTTTAAGAAATCGATGCTGTCTCCGATGAAGCTCGCTTCACTTGTTTTAGTAATAGTTTTCGTATCAGATTCAAATTTAACAACAGAAATAATCAACTTTAAACTAAAATCACCATTTGCCTATAGTAATGCTTACATTATTTGTGTTGTTACGTGCAGGGGATGTGGGAAAATCATGAGTCTTTAACATTAGAAAACGTGTATATACTAGATGCCAGCAACGTAGAGACAAGAAAACTTACGAGTGTGAATTTATCGTTCCCATTTTCGTGATGCTTTAGATGCGTTAGAGAAACAAAGGAAAATATTCTGACACTTTCTATCGCATTGTTGTTCCTTCAGCAAGCTGCATGTGTTATCTCTTGCCTTGAAATGCCGAAACATATCGCTCTATGTAAGCAAAAATACAGCAACTTTGTACATAAAGCATATCGGGCGATCCCATTTCAAGAAAAACAATTTTTTTGTCCATTGGTCGCGAACGTTCCATTTTTCAGCATCAAATTTTTCTTTCTTTCTAAACAGGTCACTGGCAGCAAAATTGAGTAAATCGAGTAAAAAGCCGACGCATTCTGTACATAGTTGCAGACAGTACACAGGGAGTATTTAAGTTTGAACTTACAGTAAACATTACTGCGTCAATATCAGAAACAGTAGTAATTGCTATCAACACACTGGACAACAAGACAAAAGAAAAGTTCAGACCTATTTTAAAAGGCATAAGACTATTTAGAGTGAATAGAGTAGTAATGAGACGAAAGGAAACAATACTCGGAATATAGTCATCTAAAAGCTGTTATCGCATCACAGCCAACCATAAACTCAACCTCTACACTCGGTTGCAAAACTATTTACATATACAAAAGATACTTGCACTAGTTACATAATCCAAATACATGGAACTGTAAGATGCATGACGTAAAAATGAATGACAGAGATATCATTTTAATAGTTTACAGCACCTGTTAAAAAATGATCGTGTTTTCTGAATTACTTTTTGAATGTTGTTGCCCTTGTGAGTCCGACGACCACAAAGTACATACGTCGAGAAACTGAAAGTAGCACAATATCAACTACGATGCTGCTCCCAAGAAATTCAAAATTTTAAGAACTTGTTCTCTTCTTCCCTCTCTGGCAACTTATCAACTATCCACGTACGGGTTCAGCAGGAGGGGCATAAAGGATGAAGTGGTGAATCTTGGCTCCAAGAAATGAGTATGCCCCTAGCTAGTGACCAAACGTGAAATCAACCGGGGTTTTCAACAGTGCTTTCAAATCCATGCACCAGATGATCATCCTTGGTGAATTCGATCTAGGCAACAAATCAGCGAACTTCCTTTGGTATCGGTCTCCTTTGCTGAACAGTCGATATCTGCTCAAGAACCTTCTCTTTAAATGTAAATGGGTTGCAACGACACCTGGGCTACAATTTTCTTGCATGAAAGAATATCACAGGCATGTAGGCTTGCCATTCTTACTTATCGGAAGGCACAATCGAAAAAGATCCCATTTTGTTGGGAACATACATCACCGTTCACAACAATATAATCTACTATTTATCAAGAACTGAACCAACTCAAGAGATGGATTGAGTTTCATGGCAAATTCAGTTCCTAGCCATGAGATCCTTATTGCAAGCTGATTATGATAAATATGGCAAGGTCGTGCCTTTGACTTTGAGCAATACAATAACGAACTATTATATCTAGTGGAAGATAGCCAAATGCAGGGAGATGCTCTTACAACATCTATTAGAGCAAGTCACGGATGTTTCCTACTGGTGTATTTAATTACAGATTCTCTAACTGATACCAACCAACTTTTAAGTTTATTCTTGACCGGGAGGTAAAATTATCGAATTGCTATAAGGCATCAGAGCACGATAAAGACGAAAAGACAGGTGCCACCTTTACTATTAATTGTTAGTACTACTTTAAGTATTACTATTATTAGTGCTGGGTACGACATACATGCCTTTCCAGTGCATCAATGAAGCGGCGTCTGTCCACTATCTTTGGCAAAGCAAAAGTTTTTCATACGTGAAATTATATTCTTTCACGAGGAAAAATTGAATAAAATTAAAACGCCCTAGATGTACAATAGCTCAAATACAGTGAGTTGCTTCTGTAACTTTGCACCGAAGTACATGGAGAAAGGGTCACCACACATCTGGGCCTCTCATTACTGGCCACGCCCCTACCCGTCTTCTCATCACTCTGGATCCGGCACTGCTATGAAGTTATTAACTCTCGCGAAAATTCTACTCTCTGGTCTCTAATAGACGGGGGGCTGGAATAGTAGGGGGGTGGAGACATTCTCAAGAAAATAGGCAGGGGAGGTTGGGAAAAATGACATTGCTTACTTCATGGAAACAGGTTTAATATATAACAATGATGTGTAATAAACGTTTCACAGTACTTTATATATTACCGAAATATTAACAAAAGATACTAACAATAGTATATATACTTCAACAAATGCAAGAGTTTTTACACACGGATTTTTAAATCATAAATAATGCTTTTCATG
>JAAAKL020008726.1:0-15676 GCA_010016065.2 Carybdea cf. marsupialis auct. non (Linnaeus, 1758)
GAAGTTGTAGTTTTCCTATAAGAAGAAAGATGAACCCTCCTTGAAAGGTATTCAAGAATTTGGTTTTGGTCTCGTTCACAAGTGACATTTCTCTTTTTCAAACTGGATTAGATGTTATTGTGAGACGCTAAGCTCTTAAGATTTATTTCGTATTTCTCCGCGTCCTGTTTGGTTATAAAATATTGCAAAGAGTACTGGTAATCATTTTGACGTAATCGTAGAAATAAATATCTTTTTTGTTGTTGTTGTTGCTGTTGGGCTGTCGAGACTTTATGCCATTTAAATTCAACATCGTTTATATTGGAGCTCAGGGTGCCACAAAATATTACTCCAAAGAACCCTTGCTACCTTACCAGCTACGATAATTAGTTAAATTAAATACTATTGTGGTAATAAAGGAATGGGGTCGTGGTCAAAAGGAGACACAAGGCAATTATTTAATGGTTCGCCTGGCTGAATTAGTTAAGAAAAGTTTAGAATCTAATGTGCAAGCTGGACATAAATTTACAAAAATGTAGCAAAACCAAACAGCAATAAAAAATACGTTGATTGTAATGGCAAATGGCTGTTATCTTAAGTTTTTTGTGCTTTCTAACCTTGACAAACTTTGACGTTATTTCGGTACTTTTCCAGATACCCCCCCTACTATTGTTCAAAACTGCACTGAAATAAATAATCCAACCACCTAACCCTCACCCTCACCCTCACCCTCACCCTAGCCCTAACCCTAATTCTAACCCTGTGGAAAAGGCGGTGAGGGGATTCTGTCTCAGAAAGAGGTGGTGGGGGTTATCTGGTGAAGTACCGTTATTTCTTAGGGTTGCAAACGTTTTATCTTCGTGTGTGGTGCTGAAGGTATTATGCGCGCGTACATCGCCGTACGGCAAGTACCACATTGGTTTGCCACTTGCAGAATAGAATCAGACTGCGAGCTGATTTTTCAATTTTAGTTGTTTTGTCAGAGGATAGGCCTGTTATGCAAACATCAGTCTACATGAAGGAACATGTGGTGGGCACAATCCGATTTTCACATTTACTGCGCAGTTGGATGGCATTTATTATACATGGCTGCTCATTAAGGATTCATGGTAATGTGCTGTCGATGAAAACAAATGCTCGTTGTATTGAACTTCACATGTGAAGCAGCTAGCACTAGAACTGCTGTAACCAGTGACAGATATCCTTTTATTACAGAGTTAATTTCAAATCAGCTTAGTACGCTGGTTAGTTCGTTTGCAAAGGAAGCAGTGTGGCCAGTTATTATAAATACTCTGCAAACATGACTGACACTCGTATAAATTCATTGGGGTTTCTTTTGAGCTGCAATGAAAAAAAACTCTATGCACCTAGTTGGTTGCTGCGATTTTATTTTTATCCAAAAGCCGACGCTAAACGTGGAAAGAAATTTGCACGAGTGTTACGCGAGTCCAAGAGTTATCATCGTCCTTGAAGTGACCCGTACAATGACGTATGAAATGATTCGCAATCGCTTTACGACAGAATCGTTTTCTTCCGGCAACATTCAGGTCTCATCTGATATGTAGGACATGTGTGAAGTACTATACCTAACGAGTAGGGTACAGCAACAACTAAACCATATAATTCGTATGAAATTCAAAGGAGCATATGATAAAATAGCTAGTAAGCTCTTTCGTACAAGACTTGAAATAAAGACCTGCAGAATCATGTCAAGTGACTCTGTACATAAACGCAGACGGGAAAGAAAAAATTGACTTGACGTAAACAGATCAGTGTAACTTATGATAGATTCGAAACCTACCGTACACCATCTGAAGAGGATAGGCCCTACACCAGAAAATGGGCACCTCCTTAGAGATCCCATTTTGGTGTTGCAGGGCTTCGTTTTCTGCAATAGAAAACAGTGGATAACTGCAAACAGAATGGTCAGAAAACACGGAAAAACACTGAAATATTGGCACAAATGGGGAGCAGCACCGTCCATCGAGTGTTTTAGATGTGGCCATAGACCCCACATATTTGGTATATTCAGCAATGTTAAGTATGGAAGGACCCATGTGGCGCAAGGATGTTAAGGTAGATGTTTGACCACCAAAAGGAACTCCTTCTATTTCAATATTTTATAAAAGCCACATATTTGACAAAATTTTGTACGCTCTGAACTCTTGATGTTGATAAAGATAACCAGTCAAAATTTGGTAGCAATATGTTGAACAAGCTTCTACATACTCCATTTCATAGCTTTTTATCAAAGCATTGCGATTTGCACTCAGTTCATGATATGGAGAACCGAGCAAAAACGACTGTGTTTCATTAAGACCTTTTTCAGATTTCATCAGTCGTTATACGCGGTTGAGATTAGTAAAATACTGATTTCTACGGAAAAAGAAGATTTATGAAGCCATTAATATAGTACTTAAAAACGGCGTGTTACTCTACCAACTAAACTATGGATACCTCAACAATTCCATGCTACATTCTGCCTTGCCATTATTTTAACTCATAGCCCTCCCACAGTGGACGTCGACATCACGTTTTACTGTAGATGAAATGCAGTGGTTTATTCGAAAAACTTCCCAGGTGACCCTGGATGATCACGTCACTTTAGTGATTGTATAGATTAAAAAGGGAGGTGTGTCCATGGTAGATTTTAAGCTGATTTTAAAAATTAGAAAAACAGAAAATGCTAAGTTATTGAATGCAACAATAGCCAGTTAGAATCTTGAAAAAAATTGACTTGAGCTTGAGAGGGGTCATGGCCCAGTGGCCACCGTATTCATTTTTATATTGAAGAGACCCCCATGCCCCACAGAATCTACGCCCATGGTCTCACGTATCTTTTCACTCAGAAAACTCAAGGCCGTCTGACGCCGTCTGTTTCATGATGTGTAAGGAAAAGGCCTATCCGTTGTGCAGGTTGCGTTGATTTCCTCCCTGTACCCTAACTGGGTGGCAAACTGATTTGGAACATCTTGGCTTCGTTCAGTCGCCTTCAGAGCCTCAAATCCGTGTCGTATCAAAATTTACAAGAGTTTCTACTGCGAACGGTTGTGTTAGCACACACTGGGTACTACAAAAATCGGAACAGAATAAATGCTATGTTTAAAGAAGGAATTCAGTTGAGAGGAAACAAACTTATTCAATTTAACAAGAAGATAGTTTGAATAATACGGAAAGCCGATATGGCCGAACACAAAAAAATTGGTGAGAATCTGTGGGTGTTCCAGGCACAACTTGCACATATGGACAAACCGCCAATGTATAACGATGAAAAAGACGCCTTTGGTTCAAACTTAAATCGGCAAGTCATTTTGATTCATGGTGAACGAGTCTTTGGCAACCTTCGATCGTTGATGACCTAAAATTGGCATGGATAGCTCCTGCTCCTGATTTAGCTGTGTTCTACATTGTGTCCCTAAGCTTTTACTCCCGATTTCTGTTGGTCTGCTAGGAATATCTCATAAAACGGAACCGCCATGGTCTTTAAAAGACAGATAGAAAATACTAGAGTTTGACCGCGATCTGCTCAATTTTATTTTGCCTGACGGACACTACGCAGGCGAGCAAATTTTGTGCCAAATTCCCCGGGCCAGCATTGTGATTGGTTGATTGAAGACGTTTGATTGACAAATGGGGACCGTGTATTCATTTTGTGGTGATTACGCAAGATGGAATCCACTATCTTTCGCGATGCAGTTGAATATTCCTTGTAATAGCACGTACGCTGATGTGTGCGTAGAAAACTTTTTAAGCCACTCTCAAACCGGCGGTCTGATCAAAACTAGGCGTACAAACGAATTTAAGTTACATTTTGTATGTCTTCTGTTACACGAGTTTCTATTGCCAGGCTGTTCCATGAATTATATCACTGCATTTGATTGGCTGATGGAATTGCTCGGTTAACGAAATTGATTGTTTTGATTGGTTAAATTACTGCATGATTAGCAGCGCAGCATGAAAGTTGAAGCTGATAATATCTAATTTTATTTCCAACCGCAAGTTTACAAAGCAACGAACAACCTGCAACCATTGTCAACCATCATAAATGTTTGGTCGCTTTTAAGTATGTTGAGGTTGAATGTGAACTTGTGGAGTTCTATTAATTCTAGCGGAACGGCGGGAAAATATCTAAAATCTGCTTGGTTTCCTGAAGCGCTCATATTTTGCAATGTTGAGTATCTGTGTTAGGCTTCTGACAATATATGTGGTGATAGCAGGTATTTTTACTTGCGTTTCGTATCTTACTGATACCTCTGCTATGGCAAAGGCTTTCCTACAACTCTATCTGCCTGGCATGTTTATATGTGACAATCCGTTGTTGCTTTGCAGAGCTTCCTTGAATGTGGGGGACCTTACGTACGTGCGTTCATCAGGTTCCTAGATTAGAACGTTAAATATTACTTGCAAAGTTAGCGCAAGAGGCCGCTGTCTAATGAAGATAGACTAAGATAGATACTGTCGACGATTTATGATAGAAAATCTCCACAAGGTCTCTTATCAGTACGTCATACATTTGTAAGCAATTTGCCCAGCGCTGATAAATTACAGCGGATGAGAGAACTGGAATCCTGTTTAATCATGATCTAAATCAAACAATCTTTTCATTTAGATCAGTAAAACAAATCAAGAGCTTAATTCCGAATGATCTTGATGTGCATTAGAGCTCAGTTTGCTATGTTTATGCTATGTTATTCCCAACATGGCTGTCGTTCGATGAGGTAATTAGACAAGAAGATACTACACGCATCCCCATTTCTTTAAGACTCATTGCTGATAACGTTGCTATATAATTCCAGCAAATAAGACATTTCTTAATTTTTTCCTGTTTGATTTAACACTAATGCCAACATAAATTTTGGAGGCTAGAGATGTGCCGATATCGCAAATGTGCTTGAGCGTTCCTTTCCTAAATGTATTTTGGTACTCTCATTCGTGCGCCTCAATTTTTTTAAACTAACACATACATTGCATACCCGACATGATTTTGTACCCCAGCACCTGCGCCGCTGCTGGTGTCTGTAGTGGGCTCTGTAGGAAAGTGAGAGAATTAACACCAAGAACTAGCTTACAAGCTTGCCAGTGACTTAATCTGTGGCCTCACCAGAGACATGATTTGAAAGTTACTTTTCCTAGTTTCAGTTAGACGGTTTATCTTTGTGCAAAGCGGCAATTAGAACGGAAATAAATGCATGTGGCCTTCGTGTGTAATCATTTGTTTTATGTAGCAAGCTACATTTGTTACAAATCAGTTCAGAGCAACCCCAGCAAAATCTATCGATTTGTAGAGACATAGAAGTTGGGAAACTGACACTACTTTCCCCAGTATTTGTATAATAAGGTGCAGTTTAGCCCCATGTCTTTCCAGTTTCCACGCTTGTACCCTTTCCCTGATTTTTGCTTCACGCTTGTGACATTTCTATTCCACCCTCACCCAACGCCCGACTCTCTGTGACGTCATAAATTGATGACTATTTGAATCGGAAAACCGTCATTATTTTCTACCAATTCCTTCCTTGGCACTTTGAAATGGCTGACTGTTGAAGACTTAACCTGCCCTTGAAAAGAAGTTTCAAGTCTTATCTAAGGTATTTGTTATTACCAATGTTTCATGCAGCGCACAATTGAAGTGCTTCATTTGGGTTTATCAAATAGACATTAGCTTAAACTGAAACCTTTTATTAGCCAGGCTTCAAATAGACACTACGATCCTGTTTTACATGAAAGATGGATGTGAATGCAAAAAGTTAATAGGATGCCGTTAGAGAAATAAATCCGATTGAAGAGAACGATTATGAATTTAGAAACGCAAGTCTAATTTATGCTGAAGACATGTCTTAAATAGGCATGATTCTGATTATGTTTCATTTATCTTAAAAACCATGGATTTCTACAGATTATCGTCTTAACGAGTCATAGCAAATCACTTTTAATGTTTAGGTGATGACTATGACCATAAGGCATTTCTGTTATTTCAGTCTGTTTTGATCAACACCATTGAATATCAATGCTGACAGAGCAAACCGGCGGGTCTGTAAACTTGTTTTTATGAACAAATTGTGGATCAGAATATAAATTATACACGCGTATGTATGTAGTAAATATAAAGCAAAGCTAAAAGATTTCCATTTTCTGGTTTATCATTAACGAGATTGTGATCATCCTCGTTTCAAATAATTTTTTCATCACAATGCTAGTAGAAGACATAATCAGGCTCCAAAATACAGGTGTAGGCAGCTCCATACTCTGCTTAAGGGGATGTGATAAGGTATAGCAGGGAAACACATGTCTTGTGCTATGGAAAGGTGAGGTAGGGTGGCCAGTTCCTTTCTTTGCCTCTTTTATCCTTCCCCAACTAATGGCTTTTCCCTCCTGGTTCGTAGTTGAAGTTTTAAATTGATGACCGATCGCGGACTTATAACCATAAACCGTCTCGTAGCTAAACCAGCTTTCTACCCACGAAACTAACTCGCCTTACATCAGGTTACTACTAGCATTAAAATCAAACACCTAGTGGGAATGAGCCAACGTATACGTACCTCTTTGGAGACAGGTCAATCAGTCCCTCCAATTTCAACGCAGTCCCGTATTAACAGCCAAAGAAACATTGTTAAACACTTTATTTTGAGCTTCTTGTTTTCTTGTTGAGAAATTTGACCGCATACATCTACTAGGATACATGCGGCAAAGAATCAATCTGGCCAAGTTCCTATTATATTTCTGTGAAATACATGTATGAAGGAAAGTTCTATCGTGTAGTGGCAATATACATCAGTATCATACAGGTACATAAATATCCTACAGGTCTTCTTTTTACTTCATGTCTCTACTGGTAAAGTTTAAAGTTTAATCCCCAGTCCTTACTGCTGTTTTGTCCGTTACGTTCTTCCGGAAGAACTCGGTTCATTTGATAGGAAATACTCATTACAAGAAATATTCCCCTCTGTAAACTCCTGCAAATTCCATTTCTATATGTAGTTTGTATGTGATTATAAAATAGATTTCAATCTTTTGTTCTCCGTAATCCCTTAGGCACCCTTATCCCGCGCTCCCCAGGTATAATACATAATAGAAGCAACTGTATAGATCATTCTAGGTTTAATTGCACTAGACGAGTGTAAATTAGCTTTCATCCCTTCGTCTAATGGGAACGAGCAAATCTTCGAAGGATCGACTAACCTTCTCTAACACTAATATGCGGAGGGAAGTTTGAAGCCACGATTTTGAAAGTGTTTGAATTATGAAAAAATACTCAATTTTCATGTTGCCTGATTAGTAAGGACGTCATCAGTCATAATTGAGAGTAATGCCCTTTCCCAACACCGAGATATCAGCTTTAAAAGTTTTAAGCCTCTGTTTTACACTGTTCGACCGCAGTCGAGGGCGACTTGAAGCCTCCCTTTTCAAATGGCTTTCTGCCCGAAGACAGGGAGGGGCGCCACTCCTCTTCTTTGTGTTTCCACAACTTGAACCCAGTATGAACTTGTTCCCATTTGCCCTCCCCGGAAGGATGACCGGCTGGGTTGGAGGCCATCTTGATGGCAAATTGATGAAACAGACAAATTTTCCAATCGCTCAGAGCTTGAACTTGGAAGCTTCTGCATTCAAAGCTGCACTCAAAGCTGCAGACTGAACCACTAAGCCATCGCGCCGGTAATATACACTATTGATAATATAAACTATTGGTCTAGTATTTTGATAATTGGCCTATTCTAGGTTGCCTTTAGATATCTGTAGTCAAATGGTACTATTTCCAACACTTTTCATTAGTGACAACATGACTTTCTCCCGTATTGCAAGTCAAGTAAATAAAACATGTAAAGAAATGCAAGGCGATTTTGCCAAGCTGGATTCCGATTTTTATTTGGATTGCCAGTTCCGAATCAAAAGGATTCGTAGACTGATGTTGAAATGTAATATGAGTAAAAGTATGAATCAGTCTAGGAAAGGAAGTAAAGGAAGAGGAAACTTTGAAATGTACAGGATATGCTAAAATTAACTTATATTTCGCCGCTTTAATCCAGCGTTTTTCGGAGTTGTAAGCCAAGTCTCAAGAGGCTTGGCTTTGAAAGTGCCCTTTTATTGAAAGAAAACCGTTTACGGTAGTGCAAACACCGGGAAAACGTTTAAGTGGGGGACAAAGACAGAATGGTTTAGCACACATATTTTACTGAGGAACTTAAAAAATAGATACCTCATTATTATTGGGAAGTCTGAGGCCCCTGACCCCTCTGGTGGCTACCCCAGTTATTTCCTATTCTAGAGACAAAATATAACGTGATGGGATGTTTAAAGCAGCTGTATCGCAAAAATATAACTTGTTTCACGTCTCTTGAAAGTAAAAAAAGTTAATCAATCGCGTCCCCTTGACAGACGATGTATCAACGCGACTTAAGGAACACAGTATCTGCCGAGTAACGTTTGTCAATCGTGTTTCAAATAATATACCCAAGAGAAGCAATTGTAAAGTAAAAGAATTCCGAAATCCGTTTGCTCGAGGAAACATCTTATTTTCTCACACAAAATACAAATTGAAGAGGTCATTTGGAAATTGGTAGCAGCTGGTTCCTATTAGACATGTCGCTATTTTCAAAGCAGGAAGGCTGCTGTCGGGTTGACACGGATAATTACGTTCACTGGAAGTTATATAGGGTAAAATGATTAAGAGAGCGAGCGAGGGGACATGAATCGACGGGTTTTTAGCAAGACATAGAGCTAATGCTTTATTTAATTTTCAGCATTTTAAAGAAAGACTACCACAATTAGAGAGTTCTTTCCTATTTTATTACTTTTGGTACCTTCGTGAAGACATAACTACTGTAAGTCGTTAGACGTTTCCGTAGGTGTAATTTTATCAAACTGTTCCGCCAAATTTGATGGTGGCGATTAAAGCCCCCAGTAATTTTTTGTCTTGATTTACTGCATAGTCCTATCTCTTCTTCTTTGGCGACTTAATGTACTAAACGTTTGCAATTCAAGATATCCTGTCATAAAGAATAACCAAGCAGTCCATTAACTAGTCGGTCATTCGATAATACAGCAAAACACAATATTTGTGAACATATTGGTAAGATGTACAGATGAAACACGTGACATTATCGGCATAATTATTATCCCTATCGCTATCATTACCGTTATCATTATCATCGTTATCATCATTATGGTGCTCATATTGATCGTCTTCGTCATTATCATGATTATCATCATCATGCTTTCATATAGTCAGCCTTTGCCCCCTCCTTGCAAGAGGCCACTGACTTACATACTGTGATGTAACTTTCTATCTCCTTTTGTTCTTGTTATTTGCACTCTTCTCTGCTTGGCCGGCATTTGGCTGTCCGCTTTCTTTTTTGCCTAACTCCTCAAAATGCCAAGATTGCTTATTGCAAGTTGATCACACTTTTGTCTTCTTAACGAATGAGTAAAGTAACTTACAAAGTGATTTATCTAAAATTCCAAATGTTAATAGTGTAGATGCTGGACACGCCAAAACGAGGACAAACATGGAATCTGATTGATCGCTACGGAAACTTTCGGCACATAGTTTCAACTCTATGCAGCAACTTCAGTATCACGGTACAGACGCTGAAAGGAAGGCATCGTACAAATACACTTATGTAGCGTCTCCTTTCCCACTCAATGGTCAATACAGCCATTATGCCTCCCCAATACAGCCATTGTGCCTCCCCAATGCACCACTGAAACCCCATTTATACGAGATCGGGTCCATTTGGATCCTCATGCTGGAAGTTTTGTAACCTCAATTTCGATCAGAGCCCTTTTGGATCCGATCCCAAGCGTTTACACGAGACCTGTCTGGTACCGGAGCCAAAAGAGACCAGTTTTCATAGCGATCCCAAGCGAGCACGGATAGCAGATCCTAATGGGATCGGATCCACTAGGTCTCGTGTAAACGCAAGGCCGATCCGTACCAGTTTGTGTACGGATCCATTTGGATCCGCTCTCGTCTAAACGCTGTCTGAATCTCAGCTCCCAGTTTTGACGTCAGAACTAACGTTCAAACTTGAAATTCATCTGAATTCCCTCGAAAGATAAGTACAAATTGACATATCGCAGACACCATCACCAGCACAAACTTCGCCAGCATAATTAAATAACCAAATTCCCGTAATTTGTTTCCACAAGCTCTTTGTCATATATATTGCTATGCAAATCCGATAGTCATTTTCTTTTGTACATTATTCATTCAATCTATTGTAAGGCGCCATTCGTAACTCGAAAGAGTTAATGGCAATGGTAAATATATGTGATCATTTTAACTATTGCAAAGAAGGGTGTTGTTTCCAATACATTACTTTGGCTATAAAATTGAAATCCTTAACTATGGTGCCATGGTGTCTCCGCTGCAATGACCATTTACGAGCTAACTAAATACTTACGTAACTGCCAAGCTTTAAAGGTAAAAGGAAATTTTTAAATTCTCAGTTTATTCAATTGATATCATAGATGTCGTAGTGTCGTAGATGTGATGATGGATATCCCTGTTAGAACCCAGTCCTCCTGCTGATCAGATTTTTTGCTGAGCTTGTCAATTCCACTAAATAATAATACTCGTTCAAAGGCATTGCAGTTGGCTGTATTGAATAATATCTTGTCACTGTTAAAGTTTCGCATGACCTCTGTTATGACTTACATAACTGACAAGAAAATATGAAAAAAGTGAATCGAGTAAAATGCTATGTTATTGCGATCAACGCATTAAAAGTAGACAGTTATAAGGCAAAGTGTAAGTCTTTATATGTGATTCCTTAGGCGTCGTAAGCTGGGTTTGGTTTACCTTGTATGAAGACCCAGGACCGTAGTAACATTTCTTAAAACGTGGAAGGGGGAAGGGAGTCGTAAGAGCTACTCGCCGTTGTTTTCATGAACAAAATCTATTCATTGGACCCACGTGCAACAAAACTGTGGAAAATGTGGGCTCACATGCAACGCCGCCCCTGCGGTTTTTACGGCTTTGAGACCATTTCAATATTTTCAAATATTTGGATTGCATATGTTGATAATTTGTTCAACAATTCTGATCCATCTCAAACACAATCTCCAAGAATTACTCAACAATCTCTGAAGAGAACTACAATCACCAAATCATTTATCTGTGAAGTACAACTGTGCACCGTCACTTGTGATGATCATGATTCAGCATTCTATGGGCATTTACAGCTGCGAAAATATCTACAAAAGGAGACAATGCGGAGGGAAAGTGTGACGTCACGATCTTGAAAATGTTAGAACCGTGGAAAAAAATGCTCAATTTTCATGTTGCCCTATTAGTAAGAACTTCAATGGTGATAATTCAAAGTAATGACCTTTCCCAACACCGAGATATCAAGTTTTTTCCTGCTGAATCCGAACTTGAGGATATTAATAGAGTTTTGAGTAAAGACTTTTCAGATTCAAACGTCTCTAGTTTAAACACTATATACACTACAGGTCTCGTAATTTTGGAAACAGCCTATTCCAGGGTTGCCTGGAGTCGAGTCGTACTATTTCCGAAAACTTTTGATTTGTGACGTCATCACTTTCTCGTCGCATGATACTCATGTTGATGCAACACTGTGTTGATACATACAATAAAGGAATTTAATCTCGAACATTTAATGGATTATACTGTTCTTGAAGTACTTCCACTCCTGAGAGTATACAGGGTGATTCCTTTTGGGTGATTCCCGTGAACATGGTATTTGCCCGTAGTATAAGGTATACTAAGTATAGGTTCTTTCAGATTCTGCGAGATATTATGCCTTTTTCGTAATGTCAGGATGATTTGTTCGTTTTAGGGAAGTATAATGGGGCAGAGGAAGATGGTGCGCGCCAGGTCTGGCTTGAAAAAAATTTACCTTCAGCTGGAGGTAAGTATTATACATTTCATAAGCGACTAGAGCCCCTGTTATATTGTACAAGGATGCTTTTGGTACTGGAAAGAGCCAACTTTACTTGATGCCGATTTTGCTCTGACAAGCTGTATTTATAGCACAGTAGATATAGTCTTTGGAGTCAGATACCGTTCCTGTTGTACGCTACACAAATTGTTCGCAGTATCTAGACAGCACTATCATGCTGATGAGAGAAAGCCATAAAAAGGGAGTTTGGTAAGAGGATTTTGCGTCATTCTGAGAGAGAGTTTTGAAGTAAATTGAGTACATTGAGTATACCGTAAGGTGTTAAATGATCCCAGAGTATATCAAATATGTTTTCGTACAAATTTTTAACAGTAACGGGATTATCTAAGTTTTGACAGAGTAATAATTCAAAAATTCACCGTGTACTCTTGGACTGTATGTATTCGACGCTGGATATGTACCTAAATAAGGAACGTGTCAATATCAAGAGACAGTTCTAACTTTCATCTACAGGCGCCGCAACACATCCCAAAAAGTGAGGGGGCCAAAGAAGCTGGATTCGCGTAGCATATGCCTATCAAATCTGGGCTATCAGAGCAAATGAATAAAAACTCGGGGTATTTTTACAGTACAACAAACTAGACATTAAAATCTTTTTTGCCAAAAAGTGAGGGGGGCAAATTTAACTGGGAACGCTATCGTTACCGTTTATCTGTAGGTTGTATTGAAGCTGGATTCGCGTAGCGTATGCCTATCAAAGCTGCTGCGTATGCTGTCAGAGCATATGAATAATGGCTCAGGTTATTTTTACAGCACAACAAACTATACATTGTGGTCTTTCGGCCAAGACGTAAGGGGGGCATGGCCCCTCGTCGCTGCGGCCCTTGCTCAATCTTATTACTAAACTCCATCTCACTCCTACTCGTGTTCCAAGCTCAACTTATCTAAACTAATTCTACTGAAAAGTTTCCTTTACAAGTGATTGTGACTTGCAAACTGACGACATTGATTATAACGATATCCGGACAATGTGCAATAGGTGGCCTCGTAGCCATATCATTACAACCTTGTTCTTTACAGCTATTTAATGTCAGGCAGTATCAGATAGCGGGGGCCTCGTCGAAGAAAATGGTTCCCTGTCAGTAAAAGATATCCTACACAAATTCTATCTGTTGCCGTTTGATTGAATTCTAATGTATAGAAATTTAAGGAGTTGTGTCACCAGCCATTATATAATACTTCCCTAATAAAGATATTAAGTGGTAACTATGGAGAATTTTGTGCGCTGTTCGTTTATACCTTAGAACCCGGCAGTAGCAATCTTGAGTTCTTTGAGATATCATTAGTGAAATTACAACGTTTGCGGAGTTTTGTGTAACTTTTGTCAGTAAATCAGTTAGAACTGTGGAAGGAGATTTAACGATTACAGGCCTCAAAACCCCTACCGCCCCAGTTTATGAAGCGAAATAAGAGGCATCAGATAGACGGCACAGAGATGTTACGTCTTTCGCCAACAAAGATCTTTAGTAAGGTCATAAACATAAAGCGCCTGATGTTTGTATAACCGAGAAGAATAGTTTGCAAACAGTCTTTTATAGAAAGTATTAAGAAAACTTAAACATGATATCGCTGTAGTTTCATCTCCGCAGCTTAAGTTAAGTTTAGTTTAATTGCCAAATAGATCTTTCCGAATTTTCCATGGAATGGAAGAGTTGGTGTCAAGCATGCCCTAACTAGCTCCCCATAGACTTTGACAAGATGCGTTTAAGAATTTTTTTTTCCTGTTTTTAGAAAACGGTACCACATGTACTTCATTAGATGCATGTGTTGAAGTTTCTTATTTGAAATGGTTATCACCGATGCGTAATGTGGATAATAGGTTGGAAAATGTGTACCTCTTCTAGAAAATCGACGGTACATTGTGTATCTTGCAAACTTACTGCTACGGGTTTGTTTTTGATCAAATCTTATTTTAGAGAATGACTACACTGTTCAAGTCTTTTTCTCTTCAAGAGCTCTTTGAAGGTGACATAGAGATGGATTCACGTCTCAGGAGACAAGTACTTGGCTATAACGATAAACGAAGTGCAGTTGTTGGAGAGGAATACCGATGGCCCCATGGCATTATTCCCTATGAGTTCGACAAGTCGCTGTGTAAGTAGAGAATCTCAAGAACTCACTCAATAGTATGGTTAATAATTTAATGTACGCTCCCTACTTACCGTTTACCTCATTTCCTTGCCCGAAAAAAATGCCTTCAAACTTACTCCCCTCTTTACTTGACAGATTCTTTTGTGAATATCGCACTTTTTTATCTACTGATTTAGAATACTTTACATACATCGAATATGATTAAAATCACAGCCAGCCGTTTCCTTTTGTTGTGGGTTTTGATTTTTGATAGGTTGGGTTCTGGTTTTATTTGTGTAGTTAGTTGTGATTCCTTATCCTTTCTCAAATTACTAAAGAAGCTTCTTGAAAGAGGAGAATTCGACGTAAAAAAATCTTTTGAGGTGACAGCGTGGGGCCCTGGGCTACCGCCCTGTCAGCCATACCCTAAAACCGCCACTTCCCTTGGTTTTTTATTTTCGATGTAGTTGAAACGCAAATCAGGATCGAAAGCGGCTTAGTTTTACAATTAGTGCATCCGTCTTTCCAGTTCAAAACGCGCCAAAATTTAAATACATATGATTGCACAAAGTAAAACGAATCGTGTCAAACGTGCTAAATTGATTCAGAGAGAGACTTGCTCCCTTGAGAAGTATTTCTTCTAATAAGTAGTTGAGAGGATATGATTCATCAATAATTAGGCAGTTGTGGAAGAAATTGTCCAGTCTACGAGGAGGATATTACATCTGTTACTACTTACAAGATAATAGAAAGATTAAAGAAGTACCGTTAATGCTGGTGTGTGTGTGTAAAAGCAAGAGAGTTTGACAGTGAGTTAGTTTAACCTGGGACGAACCCAGTTTGCATTTACACTACAGAAATTATATTACATTGTAAATTTTACAGGTTTCACCCTGTGTAAACCTCGCTCGGGTTCGCCCTGAGTTTGTTTGTGTAGTGCAAAGAGGGCATGAGAAGTGGGTACAAATTTGTACCATTAGTTGGCTGCCACTCGAACAACATGGTTTGTTATGTGTCTGCACCGTCTTTGCATTAGTGAACGGAGTATCGAATGAGCGATAGACAGACAGTAAGAATTTCTCAAAGGACGTTGAATACGTGTTCATGTCAGATGTGTCGAATGAAACCTTCTACCTCACAACAAATAAAACCGCAACGGTCATATATTTTTAATTGTATTATTTGAGAAATCACTTTATTGCCACTTTTTAGAAATTTTCTTCATATGAATATGAAACAGCATCAAATACTTTTTCATTTAGAAATCATACGCTCTAATTATGTTACGGTATTTGATTTGAGCTTAGAATTTAAGGAAAGTGATTTTACATATTGAACATGCACTTAATTGTTTTGCATGTTAACTTAGTATGATGGCCCCGTCAGGGGTAACGGTGTGTTGCGACTAAATCGCGATTCTGCGCTGATTCAACGAACGAATAAATAAGTGATTCAAAACGAGAGACAAAAAGTCCATCTATGTCGATCCATCCATCTCTTCCGTCTACAATCAAATCTAATCTTCTTTACTTTAAAACGTCTATATATGTACAAGTACAAATATTCGCAACTAAAATAATTAACCAATCAAAATATACAAGGAACTCATTAAACGCCTACACAAACATTGACTCATCGTAAAACGTACACTCCCAGATTATCAATTTCCTTTTCTCTTACTGAGAACGAGGTTTTACGTAAGAACACAT